>DWLH01001985.1:0-11579 GCA_018249795.1 Heliconius telesiphe telesiphe | reverse complement strand
AGGTTAAGTTCGCAGCACAATTTCTTGAACATCAACTTCTATAAAATATGTGATTACTGAGTTGTTTAAGCATTAATGTTTATTATTTATAAATAAAACACATTTTAATGAATATTTTATTTTTCTTCTATTATTATTAAAATGTCATCTAAGAATTGCGTAGGTGGAACTAAATTATTTTGGTACCTAGCCCAACTAAAGTACCATATAATACTCATAACATGAGCACAGCAGCCTACCATTCGTCTTCCTGCAATACAATTGCAGTATTTCATAGCAATAGTTTCCCTTCCACTACGAAAGCTGTCAACTAAAATGTAACAGAAATATATTTTCCTGCTTATATATCGTGATTATATCACACCTCTAAGTAACCAGGTTGTGGTGGTTTTCATCGTCTAAAGGTCGTCGGACTAGGGTATTGCAGTGTCCATTGGCTATCCCACAATTCACTCAGCGATTCATATCCATAGCGTGTCGGTCGTAAGATCCAAAAGATTTCAGAGTCCAGTGGGGAAGCGAGGGTTCAAAGTAGGCAGAGTCAAAATCCGAGAAAAACAAAGCAGTAGCCGTTGAAAATATCAAACAAACGGGAAAACACTCAAAACACATCGACACGAACGTAATGTAATGACAGAAGCAAATGTTTTTTTTATTTTTTTTTATTTAATGGCCTTATTTAATGGACAAACAGAAGCAAAAATGCAAAAAATTATTAGACAAGGTGTCATTGTCAATCAGCTGTCACATCTCTGATTTAAAATATGATTGATTTTAATCGATTAAGAATCTAAATCTTATTTTTTTAATTTTTCTCCACTTCCAGAATGTCAATTAATTTATTATTGGCTATTCTAACAATAAAAAAAATAGTAATTTTTTAGATCACATCTCAATTCTTTACGTTTAGGCCCAAAAGTTTCAGTCTCCTTTGAGACAATGACAATTACTAAATAAATTATATTATTATTACATATTTTTATTTAATTTATGAGAATTTTATGCAAAGATTATTTAGAAGTTTTGGCATTAGGCCTAAAGACACATTTTGTTACATAGGCTGCGGTACATAGATCTTCCCTCTAAAAAGAGGGGAGACCTATGTGCCGCACCCTGTACATTCATATTATATTTTTTCCTAAATATTTTTTAAGTTATTAAATAATATTTAATAGCATTGATTCTTTTTTACAATTAATTTATCCTAGAATTTAAAAACAGTCATAAAAATTAAGAAATTATGATCATATTTCACATTAAAGAAAAACAAATGGTTAAAAAAAATAAATAAAATAAAAGTACTGATTGTTGAAAATGGAGCAGGCTTCATAATTTTCGTACCAAACTTAGTACAATAATTTGATATTTCTGAACATTTATATAAATGTCCGCTACGTGACTGAGCCTCCTTGGATAGTTGAAGATATACTACGCTGATTCGTTGCTAAAACGTAGAATGCTTTTTTACAGTGTTGTTTCACACTAAGGTAAAAATATTTTTTTAGAAATTGTAATTTTGGAAACTTTTTCTAAAAAAGTAATTTATTTTTTTCAGTCTTACGCTTTATTCCGCAAGTAGCAGGGTACGCAGAGGGAGTATAATGATAAGACACTCCGCTTCCCACTTTCCGCTGATTTCTGGGGACATTGCGTGTTGAGTGGCGAAGTTCAATACAGAATGAAAAAAAAAATAGTAAATATTTAATTTTCTCGAGCTTGGACTGAATCCACAAGTTGTCGCGTTTACACTCACACACATCACGCCATAACTGGCCTCAAATTTTAAAAATACTTATTGTTTGTTATGAATTTATATGCTTATTTAAAGATTGTTAAACAGCATAATATGATGCATTTATCCTGGTATGGATGTTGTGATAAATCCATATTATTAAAATAAACCATGAACTTTAGAAGGGTTAATGATTTATAGGTTCGTTAGAATATAGGGGATATGTTATAATTTATTGCCGATAGCAATTATGAGAAATTACTTTATGCTGCAAACTGTACGTATATTTTATTATTTATTGGTGGGTGTATCTTAATTAATTACATTATTGATTTAGATACATTATTTATCAGAATTATGGGTATCGTTTTGAAAAATAAAAAACAAATAATTTTTTTGAAAGCTGTTTTTAATAAAAAAAGTGGGTCGAATTGAGCTTGTATTATTTTACGTACACTAACACATTAACACGGCAAGTTAAATGAAAGCTTGTAATACGACTATTTTCCAGCTCCATCACCTGACCTTGATTAACATCCTGCAAAGTACTCGATAAAATAAAATACGTTCAATTTTATGATATGAGTTACGTTCAGATTTTTTTTAGTGATGATTTTCTTTTTAGCTTTAGGCTTTTTCCTGTACATACCAAGGGGAGCATCGCGGATCTAGTTTTAAGTTATCGTTTTCTCCATGTCCCGCAATATTTTTCAACTATTGTGTGGTGTCGTTGTCTACTAGAAAGAGGAAATGAAAGTAAACTAGGCGAATAAATGTCTGATTTTAAATAAAACTCTTTAACCCGATTAATTGTGTACATTTAGCATTATATATTTTTGCAAATCCGATGTTTCCAACACTTTGCAGTAGTCAGTGGGCACGGGTCTTGACTTAACTGTTTTAAAAAGAAACCTATGGACAATGTTCTCAGTAGATGGACCAGTAGAACAACTGGAGGAAAAGTATCATTTTACAGTAATATAAACCTGTGCATAAATTAATAATGAAAAGCAAGCTTTAGACATTTTATGCTATTCGATAATGCACTAAAGTCATATTTGGAATTAGTTCGTTTCCATTATATTTGAAGCATTCATTGTACACTGAGTACACACACTGGTTTATCAATAGTATCACCGATTGATTAAAGACCGACAATATGGCTTCCGCCATGGTCGCTCAACCGGTGATCTTCTGGTTTTCCTGACCTACCGCTGGGCTGCCGCTATTGAAAGCAAGGGGGAGGGCCTGGCAGTTACTTTGGACATGGCGAAGGCCTTTGATCGAGTGTGACATGGGGTGCTCCTTGTTAAACATCCATCCTATGGCCTTCCCGAGAATTTATGCAAGTGGATCGCCAGCTTTCTCACTGGGCGCAGCATCAAGGTCGCTGTCGATGGTTTTTGCTCCAAACATATGCCCGTGATTGCTGGCGTTCCCCAAGGCTGCGTTCCCCAAGGCCTCCAAGGTCTCTACGTTGTTTCTTCTGCATATAAATGACATGTTGGAGGATTCTAGCATTCATTGCTATGCAGATCTATGATCACAGTGGACGCTGTTTACTCCGGCCGCGCAAGTCTTTCTTGGGAAAACGCGGAACAGTGCCGAAATAAACTTGTGTCTTCTGTTGAGGCATTCCTCGAGAATGTCTCCTCATGGGGTGAAAGGAACAATAGTAGTAGTTTAATTTTACCCCCTGAAGACACAAGTTTGAGCGTTAACTACTAAAAAAATCCTATTTATCGTATTGCTAGTCTTTCAAGGATTCCCCTTACAGCCGCGCCCAGTATCAGTATATTGAGCCTTAATGTTTTGAGTGACTGCAAGCCAAGTTGGCCTCGAAGAAACTGGGGGTCCAAAACACCAACTGGCCCTATAAAGGGCCCAGGTTCAGACTCATATGGAGTACTGTTCTCATCTCTGGGCTGGTGCACCCCAGTATCAGCTTGAACCATTTGATCGCATACAACGTAGGTCCATTCGAATCATTGGGGATCCAATGATCTGTGAAAGGCTTGACACTTTGGCTTTGCGTAGAGACGCGTTCTCTACCGCATTTATCATGGGGAGTGTTCTGAAAAGCTATTTGATCTGTTACCTGCCACCGAATTTTCTAACCGCACAGTACGACACAAGCTAAAATATCATCCACACCACCTGGATACGTGGCAATCCACTACTGTGCGAATTCGTAGGAACTTCCTTCCACGCGCCACGGAACTATGGAATGACCTACCCGCGGCAGTGTTTCCAGGTCGATATGACATGGGTACCTTCAAAAAGCGCGTTTATCTCCACCAACACCAACGCACCTGTAGCTCCTCTGGTGTTGCACGGTGTCGTGGGCGGCGGTAATCACTTACCATCAGGTGACCCGGACGCTCGTTTGCTTTGTCCTTTTCTATAAAAAAAAAAGAGTAGGGCACACAAAGCCCATAGAGAAAAGTCGTCTTTCATTCATTTTATCATGTCATGTCATTTACGTGTAGACTTAGCACAAAATAATAATGAAATTTATACTCCTATTTGTGTGTCTTTACATTTAGAATAAGATATTTTTCAATAATAATGCCATATTTCCTAAATTGTGAAATTGTTTTTTATATGATACAAAACTATCAACACAGACAATACATAATAAGTTAACCTATTAATTAACACTATCTACACTTCTAATCTTTTACAATTTCTGGTAAGGAACGTGCCACGATAGCCACGCGGGCCGACATTTGTATTGATCGAATTTTCTTTTCTTCGTAAGACTTATTTTCCTATAAAAGAAAAAAAAGTTAATTTGTACTTATTTAGAAAACGTATAAACATTTTAACGTAGCGGGGCACGAACCCGCGTCTCCTAGAAACTGGTCCCGCGACTCCTGGTCGGCTTCCAGGAGGCGCGGGTTCGCGTCGGGACACGAACCCGCGCTACGTTAAATTTTTATACGTTTTTTAAATAAGTACTTTTCTTTACTAAGTGTGGAATAACACTTTAAAAATGTTTAAAATAAGTTAATTTATCTTTGATCCGAATAATGCACATCCAAACTTAAATTTAAGCTTTTATATAATTATTTTTTTTATTCATTTTGTAATTTTTGAACCCTGAAAAGATCACTTTTTTTTGATCACAATGTTATATTATCTTTTGCAAATTAAATATTGGTTTATAAAAATTGATTTCATTAAAGTTACAATTTATCTGGAAATGAAACCACTGGGATTAAGTTAAGAATCCGTATACCTATTAGGAGGATTTATACGTAATAGATATTTATTAGTATTAGCAGTAACAGCAGTATACTAAGCCTAGTCTAAGGTTCAATATAATCTTGTGGCTTATTCTTATTCAGTAAACCATAAATTAAACTATTTTTCTAAAATGTTTCGTATCGGTTTAAATGTAATTAAATATATTAATAGATCCTTCGGTGTTATCATTCCCCCCCGAATACTTGATCGGGGGTGGCGGCGATCACTTACCATCTGGTGATCGGAATTCTCGTTTCCATTATCTTTTTTATAAACAAAATATTTATTTTAATAAGCCTGCGACCTGGCTGATCAAGAAGCCCGATCGAGCTCGAGGAGCCTCAAGAATCAGGGAGGAGGAGGATGTCCCTCGGGAGTTTTTCTACCGGGTTGTCCAGTGGCGAGTGTGCCACGGCGCTATGTCTCGGATGTGGGAGAAGTCCGAGACATCAGCGTGATGGAAGACACGGGCAGTGAGTTGGACGATATGTTCCCCAGCCCCTCGACTTGGTGATCTCGCTGTATGGTGGCGTTCAATGTTCTGGATGGTCTTGAGCAATCTGCGTTGGTTGGCAAGCGCGTTCCACGCCTTGTAACCTAATAACTATGCTTGCATCTCAATAGCTTTTATAGTTGCTTACATCTGTAAAAGCCGTAGGTACTGTGTGCAATTAAAGCAAAATTATTACAACTGTACCCAGTCTAGCTAAATCAGCTTCACGCTGTATCCCGCACACCAATCTACAATATTTTAGTAATTTAGACTAACGTAGTGTGACTGTAAAACCGACTGGTTGTAGGTTCGATCCCCACTCGAGGAGATGAAATATTTACTTAAATTTATATTTCCATTTCTTCGCTCTGGTGTCGAGGCAAAGCGCGGCGTTAAGTTCTGCCACTTAACACGCAATGCCTCCAAAATTCGGCAGAAAGTGGGGAACGGAGGGAACCTACTACAAGGTTCCCTCTGCCTACCCTGCTGTGTGCAGGATACAGCGTGAAGCTAATTTAATTTTTAATTTAATTTTTAGTGTGTCTGGAGTTAGACCTAACCTATGTGCGCTATTCCAATATAACTTAACTTAACTTCACGCTTTATCCTTAGCGAGGTAGTCAGAGAGAACGGACACTCCGTTCCCCACTTTCTGCCGAATTCTGGAGGCATTGCATGTTGAGTGGCTATTCAAATATCATTAATTATATTATCCTTTCTTCGTAAGGTGCTGTTTCTACTCGCACCCTCCCCCGCCTATAAAATATTACCTCTATATGACAATAAAATTAGGAATGATTATCACAATTCTTATAACATAATGCATGAATTGTATCAAAAAAAAGTCTTAATTATCTAAGACACAAAATGACTGCGTTTCTTGAACAAGTATGAAACTAAGTCAAAAGTAAGACCACTCAGAACGTAAAGTTTCAGTTGCTCGCACATCAAAAGATTCATAATGAACTTCCTTGTAACAAGTCAGTGAGTGCGCTGTTCGTCATTTTATGCTAATTAAAGGAGTGCTCTTTGAAACGCTTATTTTATAATCACCTTATTTATTATGAAGTTGAATGTAAAAAAATAATGTGACAATGAAAATGATAAATCATTTCAAGCTAGGCATATACAAATATGAGGTGTCATTTGCAATTTCAAGACAAGGCAAGGTTATGGCGAAAGACGGCGGTTCTGTACCGCTCTGGGGCGCTCAGGCCTATGGCGAATGGCGCATTTGGAAGAAACCTACCTCACACGTACCACCGTGACGTTCTCCAAGACTACTGCTGTGCAGAAGGACGAGACCGCGTCCAGCGAAGTCTCGCTGGCGTAGCCTATAGTACGGTCGGCAGGCAAAGGTCGTCCCTGGCCGGGCACATAGGCATCCGCAGTGGTAGCAGCGGGCGTTGAGTTCCCTCTCAGTGACCCAACACAGGTATGCTACGAACCAGTTGTGAAGCCTTGCTAACCACTGCCACAGTCTCGATCGTCCTACGGCCGGCGGATGTTCTTGTCAGCCTGGATACCCACATTTCCCCCCAGACGCAAGGCCCTGGCGCTAGCAATAGACTGACGCCAGAGTAATGGCGTCCAGGTCCTACGGCAGGGCTCCCGCTAGCACAACACCACCTCACCGAAGATTGCTCTGCACCCTCGTATCACCCTGACGTCCATCACCCTCTGCACAGCTAGACGACATTCTGCCTGTTCAACGAGAATTCTGCGTCCGCCCATACGAGAGCACCGTACAGCGCCACCAAATGAGCCACTCCGGTGTACAGCTGATGGCTCAAAATGCTCAGCCCACTGACAAATATAAAATGGTCAATATTTTAGTCCCCTACCGTCGGTTATGGTCAAGTAATTGACGTACATGATGATGATCAATTTGAAATCTTTAGAATGAGAAATTTACACCTAGATGAGTTATGATGGTCATTAGATGTCTGATGATGAATAAGAAGCGCAGAGAATGGAACTCCTCAATGCCTTAGAGTAGCTACTTAGTGTTTGGATTTAATTCAATTATATTAATGAGAATTTAGTGCCCATTTGGATCTTAAGTGTCATTAAAAGGTCTGATGATGTAGACCACAGAAAGTCGAAGGAATTCATCAACTATTTATAGCAGTTACGTTTTTATGGGCTTACTTCATACGGCTTAACATACCAAAATCATTTGATTTTGAATTTGGCTAGATACTAAAAAAACTTTAAACAGTAAACTTAAAAGTAAAATATATATTGACTTAGCACAAAGTAATACACTGATTTTTTTTAATAATTTTATAGTTGGCCAAGTAAAACAATAACTAGGTATAGGTATTATAATTAGGTTAATTAAATATTAAAAATACTTTTTAACTTAAATATAACAAACAAATTTTCTCATACAAAATATTTTTTTTTAAATAGAAGGCTGGCATTATAAGCGGGTTGACGCATCATATGGTAGATCGTATTAAATTCTTTGATTGAAATATTCTTCGCTTGAAAGATCAAATGTTTATGACACCACAGCGCTGTATAGCGTATTACATGCGTTTTATGTAAAGGTGTTCGTTTTATTATATAACTGAACAAAAGAACCGATCTCTAAATAAAATATTTGATCCGTTCAATTTCAGAACAACTTTGTGTTCATTTTTTTTGCATTCTTTTTGATTGACTCTTTAAGCGATCGCGAGGTATATCGACATCTCGCTCACACGCACTTTTAATTTCGAATTTGGAATCCTTTGGTAGCGAGGATAGTAAATCGTAATTGGTGAATATTTTTCACATTCTAAATTATGCTCTAATACCATTTAATAACAACTATAATAGTAATGAGTACTTACATTTGTTACGCTTAAAACGTTAGATTTTTATTGGTAATTTCAAAATTCATATTATTATTTGAAAAAAAATAATAATTAAGTGTTATTACGGATTTCACTTTTAATGGTTAATGGCGCATTGTATGTATTAATTAGAAGGACGCTGTTAGAAGTTTTTGTTCTTTTTTTCGCTTTCTATTTGGTAGTCCATTTTATTGGTAGTCTATATTAATTGTTAATTTGGAGTTTTATTCTAGAAATAAAGATTTTATATTATTACTATGAATGCCTTAATTGACCTTCTTTACTTTTAATAAATAGTACGCGGATAATAGACGATCGATTTTTTATATTATGTCTTTTAAAACTTACATTTAGACATAAATATATGAAAAAAAAAAACAAAATAAAAAAAAGGACTTAAAACATCCGGACTCGAACTAAGGTCTTATAATATAGAATTCATCCGACTTACCACTCAAGCTACTACTAACTAATATAAAGAGAACTGAACGTAAAACTGAACATGTTCTTTAAACTGAACATATCGTTTGTTCTCGTTTACAAAAATGAGCTGTTGTGCACACTTATAGTTTTATGTCTATTTATTTATTTATTTGGAACATTTAATATGAAAATGAACAAAATTATGACTCAAATACCTTCTAATTGTAATATTATTATTAATACATATAGTTCTAAAGAGAAGACACTCTGGCTTAGTGTACAAAATAAATGCCTTTCAGTTCGTTTTCGGTCAACTTGTACTTAAATATAAAAAAAATTGCGTTGGTTAGCTCCAACCGCTTCCTAGTACTATTACCTTGATGCGAAAATTCTGTACAATACAATTTTTTTCGTATGTTTAGGGTGTTAACCTTTCTATAAAGACTGGACTTTTTAGATAAAAATAATAAATATAATAAGGAATTTTATTTATTTATTTGATTTTACATCGAAACATAAATCTAAAGAGGTTAAAATATTCAAATTAATAAATCAAAAATCTGTCTATTTTATACTACAGTATTAGTTTTAATTCTTCTTCAAATATCTTAAATGTTTATAAAACGTATTAAACTTTAATTTGGAATACTCTTAATTTTGTAGAAATCATTACATAATATTAAAGAAAAAGTTCAGGTTTTAAATAAAATAAAATTATCTGTACCTAGATTTATGAAAAATAAAATATATTTTGTTTAGTCTGTAGTAAAAGCGGATAATCTAGGGACTATGTTTGTTACATTTTAATTGAAAAAAGTAGAAAGCCGCAGAGTCACAGGTGAACATCATAATTAAGGTGGAAAATTTATGCCGGCTCAAGTAGTGTATGTTAATGAGGAAATCTTCTGTACATTCAGGTTTGCTTTTTGCAATTGAGCTTTTTTTCCAGAAGTTCCATTTCAATTATATAACAATTCGAATGTGGAAAGCGTTTCTAGAACGATTAAATTAGAGCATGAAAAAGTATTTTACCCACATTTAAAATATATTATAATAAATAATTAATTTGAGGGAAGAAGACAATATACTTAAATATAAAAGTGAAAATTAAATTAATTATATTAAAGAAAATATTGGCGGTTGTTAAGATATTTTTTGATTTAAAATATATTTTATAATTTCTGTATAAAGTTTATAAGAAGTAAAATGAGCTTCGCAATAATTTTCTAAGAGTAAGCAATCTGACTGTATTTTACTGTAAATCTCTTTAATCTAGAACGTAATTAGAAATACAGTTCAAATTCAATGCGAATTCTCGTTTTGTAAACTTTTACAAGTACCTACCAGTATTACATAGCCGAGCACTATCTAGTTAGTGTTGGAACATCAAAAAGGAAAATAAGTAGTTTAATTGGAATTAGTTTTAATTCGGTTCTGTTCAGTAGTTATATATTAGTTTATATCATTTCGATTAGTTTTAATTAATGTCATATTGTATAGTACAAGATAACAACGACATAACATTTGGAACATATCTGTGTGATAATAATAGACAGAAGAACATTTACATTTACAAATAAAAACATATGTTTAACGAACGATAATATGATAAAGCTAGTAAATCCATTTTTAGAGTTCCGTACTTCTTAAGAAAAAAATATCCCTTATAAGATCACTTTGTTGTTCGTCTGTCTATCTGAAAGTCAATCCATACTCAGGTCTATGGTCCCTTGATATCCTGAAATAATCGTATTTATAATTTTACTTAAAACAAGAAATGGTCGTTTATATCGCAAAAAACGCGTATTTCGATACTATAGAGGTACTTCCGGTTGATCTAAAATTATGAATCTTGACAGCTAGCATCTATAGGTAGTACTTGTTCAGGAAAAAATCTATAGGTAGTACTTGTTCAGGAAAACTATACAGTTGCGGTTAAATTATAAAAAATAATAGCCTCAAAAGGGGGACACAATTTGATATTAACGCCGCTAGTTTAAGTGCTTGAAGACATCAAACTAAGCTAAGCTTGAATTTCAGAAAAAACCTCGAGATTCTCAAAATTTCAGTGGGCGAGTTCGACTCGCGCTTTCCGGTTTTTTTTTATTTTATTAGCTATATTCGACGAATATGATGATGTTGCTAAAAAATAACGTTGTTATTTTGGCATTTGCGTAGCGAATATATCCTAAAATTAGTTCCACCAACTCAGGCCAACTACAATAACTGGTTTAATATAATTCTGACTGACATGAACTCTATAGGTAAAAAAATTGTAATTAAGATATTTACACGTCGCTTAAATATCTGCATGCTATAATATAATAGACCTTATGACCTTATGATATATAATAGACCTTATTACCTTGTAGGAAATAAAAAAAAATCATATTAGAAAATTTCAAGTTCAAATTTCATATCCAAGTAGTCGGCAGGGTCGCGTGCGCTAGAAATGTGTATTTTTCCGATCCCGCGGGAATTTTGGAATAAAAAGTAACCTATTTACTGCATCATATTCCCCACTATCTTTGAGAAAAGTCACATAAACATTGTTTTGTACCTAGTGTTAAGGCACTCCGTTCCTTCCTTCCGTTTCCCACCTTCCGTCGCATTCTGGAGGCATTGGGAGTTGAGTTGCGGAACTCAACGCCTCGCTTTGCTTTGTTACCAGAACAAGGAAGTGAAAATATAAAATTAATAAAATATAAATATATATAAAAAATATAAATTTCAAGTGGGAATCGAAGCCACAACCTATCGCGCTTACAGTCGCACTTGTGACCCTGCGAGACTACGGTCGAATAAGAGTTAAATTAGCATTTAGTACTTGTATAAATAT
>DWLH01001984.1:0-11579 GCA_018249795.1 Heliconius telesiphe telesiphe | reverse complement strand
TATATATATATATATATATATATATATATATATATATATATATATATATATATATATATATATATATATATATATATATATATATATACATATATATGATATAGGTGATGGTGTCAAAGACCTGTGCACAAGTGTACAATCACTGCACAGGCACAGGCAAAGCCCTAAGGACATCACAGCCAGAAAGAACACCTCCGAGGAAGAAAAAGAAGAAACATCGTCTCTGGTCCGTCCATTGTAGGAAGATACAACTGAAAAAGGACTCGGCGTCCCACCACGTGTACAACTATACTCCGTGCGACCACCCCAACCAACCTTGTGACTCGATGTGCCCTTGTCTACAGTCGCAGAATTTCTGTGAGAAGTTCTGTCAGTGTAGCAGTGATTGTGAGTTCCATTTTGTTTATTATTGTTACCTACCAAGAAACCCAGATGTTTTTTACTATGGTGCTTAATGCCATCTTCAGAGTACTGTACTCTCTCAAATTGTGCAGATCCTCCCAGATATACACGCTATCTAAACCTACATGTCCATTAATCTTTTCCCAAACATGTCCAAAATCTTCGAGAAAATTTTTCTACGTAGACCCAAACTACTTCTGGATGAAGTTATAATTCTTAACCACCGGTTTGGATTCCGGGAACAACGCGCCACGGTCGAACAGGTGCATCACGCGATAAACAAGATAAGTGCTTGGAGTCTCTGGAATTGAAAGAATATTGGGCTGCAGTCTTCCTGGATATCCAACAAGCATTTAAAAGATTTTTAGTGTGAAGGATTACTGTAAAAGCTTAAGACTTTACTACCCAACTGTATATATGGCATAAACACAGCTGATCTTCCCTGGTTCTTGAGGGCCATGATGAAAGGCTTTCCGCCACGCGCACCTCACGAGAGCGCAACGTTAGGGCGTCCCCCGCGCCCGGTGCGCCATGTCCGAAACGGCTGGATGTGGAACAGAGGGTAAATGAATGATCAAATGTAATGGATGATGTAGATGTTGTTTGTGTGACTAAGACCAAGCGAAAGAACAATGACATGACCGATTTACCGGGCAGTCGGGTCGCTTTCTGGGGCGGTGCACCAGAGAGCGAGCGGGGCTGCCAAGGCGTAGGTGTGTTATTGTCCTCTCGATTGGTTAGGGTAGCAGTTGAATACAAGACAATCAACCCGAGATTGCGTTGAGCAAGCTGGAGACAACAATATTGTCCTTGTTAGCGGTGTATGCGCCAGCATTATCAACTCCATTAGAGCTCCATTGAGTGGTAGGTCAGTATGGTGATAAGAAAATTAGGAAATTTGCAAGGAAATGATTTTTTTTGTAGCAAACAAGATGTTTGACCACAAGCAAAATCACATGTATACATGGAAGTAAACGTAAGTTAAAAGTATGATTGATTTATTCCTAGTGACTTGGCGTATTCGAAGCCAAATTATAGATAGACTCACTAGTGTCTATTACTTGGCTATAGTGGGCGCTAAACTGGGAACCGACCATTATCCTAGTCACTGCTAGAATAAAGGGTCTGTTCGCAGGTTGGCGCAACTGCACGTGTTGTCCAAATTTGAAATCAAATTATCGCATAAGAAGCTGGAAGCTTTAAGGTCCACCGACCAGAGAGGAATATCAAAAAATTGTTTCCAAGAAGCTGGAAATGGAAATGTTGAAGAAGAGAAAAGACGCTTTAGCAAAAAACGCGACAAATGGTAGGATGATGAAATGAAAGATACTGTAGAAAGAAAGAAGTAAGCATGGCCGCCTATAAAAACTCAGGTAAGGAAAAAAAAGCATAAGAGAGATAAAAAAGAAAGTGTATAAGCTGCAAAGCAAATGAAAACACCGACAAAGATAAAGCGTGAAAATTCTGATAAAGAAAGAGATTAGAGGTTAATGTACAGCGTCCAAAAAAAAACGAAGCCTTTCTGGGGTGTTTCGAAGGATGGTGAAACAGAACAGCCACACGTTTTGCAGCGATAGGCGGAATTGTACAAAGAAATGTATGAATGTGATGACGCTTCTGTCTCAAGTAATAGAGAAACGCTGAGTCTTGGTGAAACTGATGGCGAAATCAGTACAATAGTAGTTGAGAGTGCAATACGAAATCTGAAATAAGATAAGGGGGGAGCAGATAGAGTTTCTGCCGAGATGATCACATATGTTGGGCCACGCGTTTTGACCTTGGTCTGTTTTTGTGCAATTAGTGCTGGAAATCAAAGGAGGTCCTAGACGATTGGCGAGGTTTGTATAAAAGCAGTTGTGTCTAAAGAGGCTTAAGACATGGAAGAGAGTGTATAGATCATAAAATTTCTTTACAGAGGTAAAATAGGCAAAATCATAAAATCTCTCTCTGAACATGATGTCGCCTTGACATCCAATCAGGGTCTTAAACAAGGTTGCACCATATCAGCTTGATTGTTCGATTTGTTTGTTTTCACAGATTGAGAAAGAGTGACATAGAAAGTAGTGTTATATCTAGGAAATATGTTCAGTAGAGATATAGAGAGTACTTTATAAATGTCTTCTGTAATCTAGTCTTACGGAATACAGCTATGGGGATCTGTCAGTAACTCAAATCCTGAAATTCTATCAAGATTGCAAAGTAATGTCCTAAGAGCAACCTCAAATGCACCATCATTGACAAGAAATGTGGAAATACATATATACTCGAATATTTCAACTTGAGGAAAATATGGAGGAAAATTGATACACTATTACATATAAGGAAATGCTACAAAAACACACAAACCATCTGGCAAGTGACCTTGTAAATAAACATGGTGTCATCAAAAGACTAAAGTTATGGCAAATATTGTAACTAGACCAATGAAATTAAATTGGGTGGATTATCCTGAAGATGGGAAGAGAATACTTACTGAAGAACAAGGACAGAAAAATGTGATAATGGCTCTATAGCTGAGTGCAGATATAGTGTCAAAAAATTTTTTTTGCGTAATATATAGAAAACAAAGAAGATTATATGACAATAAATTATAAAATAGTGTATAAACTATATATTTTTTCATCTTCACGCTATATCCTGCAGACAGCAGGATAGGCAGAGGGAACCTAGTATTAAGACACTCCATTCCTCACTTTCTATCGATTTCTGGAGGCATTGCGTGTTGAGTGGCAGAACTCAACGCCGCGCTTTGCCTCGTCACCAGAGCGAAGAAAAGGAAATATAAATTTAAGTAAATATTTCGTCTCCTAGATTGGGGATCGAACCTACAACCAGCCAGTTTTACAGTCACACTGTGCCCATGCGCCACGACTGGCCTCTATAATAATAATAAAATACAATGAGAATAAAATGACTATAATCATAAAATTACTATAATAATATAATGACTATAATAATAAAATCACTATATTAATAAAATGACTATAATAATAATAATAAAATAATTTATTTCTCCACACAATGTAAAATATAAATAAAGAAATGGTGTATGTGGCTTAGGTACATAAAATATTATTTACAATCATGTGAGACTGACGCTTGTACTAAGCTCTTAGCTTGTATTAATTGATATTATTCCGAACTTCAATTTACCTGTTTATATTTAAGGACTGGACAACTCAAAAGGTAATAATAATTGAACCTTTCCAGGTCAAAATCGGTTTCCTGGTTGCCGTTGCAAGGCCCAGTGCAATACAAAGCAATGTCCCTGCTACCTCGGAGTGCGAGAGTGTGATCCAGACCTGTGTACTGCGTGTGGAGCTGATGCCCTCTCCCCAACCCTTGGACACGGCCAGGCCCATGTGCACAGCCAGACTCAGTCCCATGCAGGTTCCTCCAGACCACCTGTGTTCTGTAGGAACATTAGTGTGCAGAGGTAACATATACATATTTACATATTTCTTTATACAATCTTACGTGTATGGATATAAATTAGACCTAATTAAATCCATACATATTTTTATAATCAAAAATAAGGTTCATGTTGTATCCCGCACACAGCAGTGTATGCAGCGGGAATGTAGTGTTAAGACACACCAGCTTCCATTTTTCTCCGAATTTTTGCGTGTTCAATGATGAAACTCAACGTCGCGCTTTGCCTCAACCCCAGAGCGAAGAAATTAAAATATAAATTTAAATAAAGATTTCATTTTCTTGAGACAACCCACAACCAGTCGTGTTTACAGACACACACTTGTCTCTCTGCCCTATGACTGGCCTCAATTTTTTATAATCAAAGAGCATTTTTTTAATATTTAAATATAATAATATTTAATTAATGTAAAAATTATATTTAGAATAAAAAATCCTCACTCGACAGCGGCACAAGGGTCCAAGCTATCGGTGGCTAGGGCTCACAGTCACAACACGCGCCCTCTCAGTAATACTGCCTTCTGCATCCGACTCTTGGTCTTGACAGACCACTACCGACACTGACAGGCCAGTCATGGCGCAGAGGCATTAGCGTGCGACAGAAGAAACGACCGGTTGTGGGCTCTATTCCCATTCAATGAAATTAAATATTTAATGCTTTCTTTCCTCGATCTGGTAATGAGGCAAAGTTCCGACACTTAACACGCAATGCCTCCTTGTGGTTCCCTCTAGGTTCCCTGTTTCCATCTGCCTACCCCCAGCTATATGCAGGATATAGGTTGAAGATAAAAAAATAATCATTTTTGTCTATCTGCGACCACGGACTACTGCAAAATGTTCAAAACATCAGGTTTCCTAAAATGTATAATAACACTCTTCCGGTCCCCACGTGCCGCCGCATCCTTGAGCTTTTGCGTGTTGATTGCTTATAGAATATTTTATTTTAAGTTATATTTATGTAATTACTTTAAATTTTTGACTTGGACCACTTTCATAATCAACACTTAATTAATTCCTTATAACATTGATATTCTCAAAATTATTTTGAATAAATTAAATTACTGATACTTTTAATACAGATTCTTTTTTCTCATTTTGACTTAGACCATTTTCATAATTATGGACACATATTATCACGTGAAAGTGGAACATACATCCATCGTCACAAACTCTCACACTTTAATATTAGTAGGATATACTGTTAAACTATAATGTTTTCAGAGGTCTTCATAAGCATTTGCTTCTGGCGCCTTCAGACGTAGCCGGTTGGGGAATTTTCTTAAAGGAAGCCGCACACAAGAATGAATTCATATCGGAATATTGTGGAGAAATCATATCTCAAGACGAAGCCGACCGACGAGGGAAGGTCTACGATAAATATATGTGCTCCTTCCTGTTTAATCTTAATAATGGTTTGTATAGATTTTTTTTATTGTGTACTAACTTCACCTTGTATCCCGTACATAGCGGGGTAGGCAGAGGGAATCTAGTGTTAAGACACTCCGTTAGCTTCCTATTCCCATTAGGGTACTTCCGTTCCCCATTTTTCACCGAATTCTTCGCGTATCATATCGTAGTGGCGTATTTCATTCCTCTGAGTGGGATCGAACCCCACAACCGTCGTTATGTTTCTCTTTCATAGTTCTCGGATTCAAAAGAACTCGGTCCTTTGGAAGGCTTGCGTGGGGACACAGGTCCAACACGTAGAGGCCCTTTAGAGTATATACAAATGTTTTACTGTGACGCATCAGCCGGGATCCATCTCTGGGCAATCACCTGTGGTCGCCGGTTAATGCGTAGGAACTATGAAAAATGTGGAAATCTAAACTGGGACTATGGAATGGAATTTGGATGGACTGGCTACTGCGTAATTGATTGAGACCAATGGACGTCCGCCTTTACAAAAGTCTCAAATTGAATGGTTGGCGGACGGTGACTCGCCTCTCACTAGATGCCCCCCCGAACAGCGTCTCGGGCGCAACATCGGCGTGGTCGGCTGTAGAGGGTGTAGAGAGGTGTGCACCGGTTTCACCATCACGAGGAGCTCGTGAGCGGGTTTCCCCGCTATTACGCAGATTGAGCACTTCCACCCTTTCGAGCATATAGCTCTTGCGCTCCACTTTGCCGGCCAATAAAGGCAAGCCAAGGGTAGATTACAATTCCCCTCCGGAGGACTCAGGTCCGTAAGGTCGCCACTCCACAAGCTGCCCTGCGGGTTTATTATTATTATTATAATCTAATCAAATAGAAGTAACTAAAAGTTGTCTATGACACATGAAACATTAAGCCTTTACAGTGGGTTGTGTAGAATGAATATTTAATATAGATTTTATTATTATTTTTAAAGATTTCCATAACAATTTAAATGAGGATAAATAAATAATTTGTTACAGATTTCGTAGTGGACGCAACAAGAAAAGGTAACAAAATCCGTTTCGCGAACCATTCAATAAACCCGAACTGCTACGCCAAGGTGATGATGGTGAACGGCGACCACCGCATCGGGATATTTGCGAAGCGCGCCATACAACCCGGAGAAGAATTGTTCTTTGATTACAGGTAACACCATTTTGTACATTTTAATTATTAATATATATGTATTTATCAAATGATTGAGGCCAGTCGTAGCCCAAGGGCACAAAGAGTGTCTAAACGCGACTGGTTGTGGGTTAGACCCCATTCGAGGATATTAAATATTAATTTAAAATTATTTTTCATATCTTTGCTCTGGTGTCGAGACAAAGCGCGGGGTTGGCATTCCGCCACTCAACACGCAATGCCTCCAGAATTCGGCAAAAAGTGGGGAACGGAGTGTCTTAACACTAGGTTCCCTCTACTTACTCTGCCGTGTGTTTGATACAACCTGAAACTGATAAAAAATTATAATGAAACCTTCGTGGGGCAGCGTGTGACTGTAGTCGCCACGATTGTGGATTTGATTCCCACTCAAGGTAATGCATATTTATTTCCTTGCTCTGGTACAAGACAAAACACGGCGCTGAGTTCTACCTCGCAACACGTTTCAATGCTTCAAGACCTCAGCGAAAAATGGGGAATGGAAGTGTATTAAAGGAATCGTAGTGTCTTAACGTTAGGTTCCAAGGCATCTATCTGCTTTGCTAAATGCGGGATATTGTCGGACTCGAACCACAACCGTCATATTTGTAATCCAGTATATGATATAGTAGTTTAATATTTATTCATGTTTACAGATACGGACCTACCGAGCAACTGAAGTTTGTCGGTATAGAACGAGAAATGGAGTTTTTATGAGATCAGAACAAACAATAACAAAAACTGCCTTCCTGTTCGGACAGTGATTGAAATAATCAACACTTTATATACATTATCTGTGGAAATTGTATACCATCTGTGAATATCATGTTGTCTGTGCCAAAATCAAGGAAATAGAAAAGGGAGCTGAGGTCAATAGGAAATAATACTGTATAATGTGACAATTATGTTTATAGTAGTTTTTCTTTCTGTGTAGCTTTTGTAATGAAATAAAATACAATCTATATTTTAAAATATCTTAAGTAAATCATTGTTGAATGAAGGTTGCTGGTTCGAATTCCACATCAAATATTTGTATGACATTGCATTAGAGATGCTGATATTAATTTGTGACATAAGTTCTATTACTAGAATCATTAATATAAAAATGTATCCAACACTTCTATTACTAGAGTTTGTTATATAAATAAATCAGAATAAGAAGTATTAAGAGTCTATAGTAATTTTCCATAAAATTGTATTTTTTGCATTATTGCAATTATCATTTTCATTTTCAGGATAAATTTGGTAATGTTGATATAATTCTGGTATTAAATAAAAATAGCATACAACGACCTAGAGACCTAGTATTAAATGCATGTAATTATTCATATTTTCACATACTTACAATACGACAAAATGTTTCCTGGTCACAACAGTTAAAACAATTATTTAAGTAAATTATTATTATCACATCAAAAAACTGAAATGAAATTTGCCGCGTATCACATTTTGCACGGAATGAATGAATTTAAAATACAAATAAAGGAATAACTCCAAATGAAATTTGTAGTTATTTCATTGATAAAATTATTGAAAACTTATATTTGTAGTTCATTTCGTACAAAATGAGTCTATGCGCTCAAAATCTCAAATTTTGTCAACTTTTATAAGTTGAGTGTCATTAACCTGAAATTGATTTAGAAACCTTGGTGGGCGTGTCTACTGTCGCACTTGATCGGTTTTATTTATTTGCTTAACTCATTCTTTCCATTTCAGTTCTTTATTATTAAGCAGTCTGCTTTTTTGTTGTTATAATAATTATTTATTTTTACTGAAATGGTGTTTTATACAAGATTTTATTTTATACAGTTCCCACTTCTCCATTGGGAGACATTTTAAAAATTCAAAAATTTGAAGAATCAACAACACTATGTCAAGAACTGTCTATTCCGTTTGTGCTGTAGAGTGTACCAGGAAAGTGAATATTTAATGCAAAATCGTAAAACATTCCCGTTCTGACGCAATCGGGTAAAAGTTGAAATATGAATTATTGCAATATTATTTATCATCCATCTGTTTTCTAATTTCAAGAACTATTGAACTTTGAATGGTTAAAGTAGAATATGTATTAAATATTAATAGAATGTTAGAATCAATTGTCTAGTATTTAATATGTATTTGTAATGTTTGTCTACAATAAATCTGATATTTGTAACAACCTGTTCTTTCTTTTATTACCATTTTATAATAGACCGTGATAATTCATTCGCTTTTAGTGATTGTTTATTTTAATTTGAACAAAAATAATGGTCCTGCTAAGTCTTTTTTTAGGAAACATAAAAGAAAAACTGGTTAAGTAACCCACAGAAGCTTCTATAACAATTTCACAATGTAGTTCAACGGGACAAATAATATATTAATGCAAGATGCAAATAATATATAAAATTCTTTAAATTTTTTCCTTAACGAATCTTTAGGGCCTAAGTTATAATAGCCTGCTTCTACAAGACAAAAATTGATTTAATACCGGCTGTATTACCCCAAAGTAGAATGCTGAAGGACATAATACTATAAAAGCAGCTGAAGTAAACAAGGCGAGCCGTTTCCTCGTCAGTTAATAGTCTGATTTTCTTAACCTCCAAAGCTGTTGAGCTAAGTCTATTCGCCAATCCAACCAAGAAACATCGTAGAATCGACAAGATCCACGGCTTTACCATTCAAGCGTACATCAGCTTTAACAATTTTTGTGGTAGGTGTTCTGAAGATTATACATTTAGTTTTTTTACTATTCAATAGAAAGTTCGAGGCGAAGTGTGACTGTAAAACCGACTGGTTGTAGGTTCGATCCCCACTCGAGGAGACAAAATATTTACTTAAATTTATATTTCCATTTCTTCGCTCTGGTGTCGAGGCTGAGTTCTGCCACTCCACACGCAATGCCTCCAGAATTCGGCAGAAAGTGGGGAACGGAGTGTCTTAACACTAGGTTCCCTCTGCCTACCCTGCTGTGTGGGGAATACAGCGTGAAGCTGATTTATTCAATAGTAAGTTATTAACACCTAAGCCAATGTACTACTTTCGAGAGAGCATTGTTTACATCGTCATATATGTTATGTCGTCGTTTTATAATAACAATAACAAGCTACCACCAATGTTATACTTCTATAACCATGGTTAGTGTTGTCCAAGCAAATAGTTAAGTAAGCAAGAGCGAAAATAAAGGAAAGGAAGTAAAAAAATTGTATCATTATGTTCAACCGTCACATAATAAATGACGATTTACTTATTTTTTTAGCTTCACGCTGTATCCC
Organism: Heliconius telesiphe telesiphe; assembly: GCA_018249795.1. NCBI lineage: Eukaryota > Metazoa > Arthropoda > Insecta > Lepidoptera > Nymphalidae > Heliconius > Heliconius telesiphe. The sequence continues at coordinate 1,938 of DWLH01001984.1, read as the reverse complement.
GCACATAGTGTAGTAGGCGGAGGATACCTGAGAAGTGAGAATCTAATGTTAGACGCTGTTGGAGGCATTGCATGTTGAGTGGCGGAACGCAACCCCGCGCTTTGTCTCGCTCGCGCCAGAGCGAGGAAATGAATATATTAAATATTTTATTTACTCGAGTGGGAATCGAACCTACAACCCGTCACGTTTACAATCACGTTGGTACCCATGCGTCACGCTGGCCTCCAATGACGATATTATTTTAGAAAATCATGAGCCGGAGTATGGATAAATAAACAACAAAATAATATTCAAACAACTTATTTATTTCCACTACAGTATATAACAATATTTAATAAATATAACATTTTGTACAAGTATTGTAAAACTGTAAACTTCACGCAGCTATCACATTACTACATTATTAAATAATTAACAGCCCTTTTTGAAGCCTCAACATTAAGCTATATATATAAAAACCCAAATACTTTGCTTATTTCAGCCATAAAAGATAAATTAATAAGATAAAAAACAGACTATATACATATAAAAATGAAGGATGTCAATGTCAATTTAAAGATTTATTTATTAAGAAAAATAACTCAATTGCCTTCACAACAATTTTTGTTGCTGTAATATATTATCTATTTGTGACTTCAGTATACAACTACAGTATAATACTGTACCAGGTCTAAATAAGTTGGCAAGTGGACTTGCATGTTCTAAACTTATAAATTCACAAGTTTGGTTCCAATAGCTAAACCTAACTAAACCTATAGATTTATTCGACCTATAAATAAAGCAGTCCTATAGAACATGTGATAACAAAAGTTTATACAAGTCGACTAATCAACTTAGTTGTGTTTGGTAGAGAATTGTAATATAGGTCACTTAAACTGCAAATTATCAGTTATATAAATGATGGTAACTTTCAGTACGTATACTATTTACAATAGTGATATTGTATTTAATCACAAGAGCCGTCGAGCCAGCCGTCTCTCCACCTTTCGTGCACTTTACTACAATCAAACGAGGGCCTCCCGAGCTTCACGTTCACTGTGTTGTGTCTCTCGCAGAGCCACTTTGCCAGGTCATCTCTAGATTTTGTTTTCGGTGGGTTTTTCTTTATGCTGGAAATAAACAGAATAGATGAATAAACTATTTGCAATATTGAAGAAAAAGATTGAATTTGCATTTATGCAGCAGAAAAATTAAGAACTATAGTGTTTTACAAAATTATCATTGATTTATCAGTAAGCAAAATTTAGTTAACATTAATTACATTAATAAAATTAGATTGGAATGTATTAACTGGTGACGGACCTAAAGTTCGGTTTCGGCTTCGGCCAGTTTCAGCCAAAAATCCTAATTTCGGTTTTGCCGAAACTAAGTACTTGTCAGGGCGTCACTCCGCTAATTATTGTGCAACGAGTAATAAAAGTAGTTTATTTGTTCCAAATTATAAAAATAAAATTCTTTATAATAAATGCATGTAAACCTTGCGTGGAAATGTTTTCATAGTTGACTACGTCCCAGAAATAGTATAAATTTGAATTGCTTGTAGTAACCAAAACAAAGTTAATTTTTATAGGATCATTTTCATGTTCATTTACTTCAGCATGGTTTGGGGCTAGAAACTTATTTTGTATTTTACCCTCATATATTTTCTATTTACATTATTTGGCATGAGCCCCTATAGTTGCGTTTGCGTGATGTCGCTACTTTCGTGCACGATCCAATACCATTTATATGATATGCTACACAATATAAATTAAAAATTTATGTTATTATATTTATTATTTTTTGTTATTCAAGCTAAGGATAGAAAAAATTTGATGACTTATAAAAATTATAAATAGTAATAAGCATAGCTGGACTCGAACCCGCATCAATTGCAAACCGTCTGCACGCTTTCACCTCTAAGCCAGTCCTTATAAAAGTTCGAATCTGCAGGATTCG
>DWLH01001983.1:0-11593 GCA_018249795.1 Heliconius telesiphe telesiphe | reverse complement strand
ATGCGAAACGCAGTGGCATAAAGCCACTACTTCACGCCGGTTTTAAATGCCGGGGGTGGTAATGATCCAGTCGAGTCTGCCCATGCGTGTTGCCATTGCTGGCGACGTGACTCTACCACACGTACTTCAGTCGCCTCTTACGACACCACCAGTACCAGGATGATCCTATTCTAGGCCGGGATCACACGGCATAATATCTTTATGGTAATATTAATACCATATGGTAATAATATTACCATATGATAATAATATTATACATAGGTACAGTTAACATAATGCTCAGTTGATAATGCTTAATAGAACTACTGTGGAGACTTTAATATATGTATGTTGAGGTTATAACGTCATAGTACTCTTCAACAAACTTTAACAAAAAAAAGGACCGACTTCAAACAATAAGGTAAAAAGTAAAAAATAAATTTACTTAACATAAAGTAAAACGTACTTTGATTTTGTTAAACAATAATAATTAAAGAAAAAAATATAATTTTGAAGTCGGTGTCAAGCTAATGCTAAACAATCTTATGTAATAAGTGTTACATGTTTCATATCAAATTACCAAACCTGTTTGCTTTACCTGGCACCCACTTCAAAATTATTATATTTATTTAATTTTTTAATATTTAAAATTTTTAATATTTTTTAAAATTATTATTTTTATTTAATTTATACTTTTTTTTTTTAAATCACGCTGTATCCCGCACACAGCAGGGTAGGCAGAGGGAACCTAGTGTTAAGACACTCCGTTCCCCACTTTCTGCCGAATTCTGGAGGCATTGCGTGTTGAGTGGCAGAACTCAACGCCGCGTTTAGCCTCGACACCAGAGCGAAGAAATGGAAATATAAATTTAAGTAAATATTTCATCTCCTCGAGTGGGGATCGAACCACAACCAGTCGGTTTTACAGTCACACTTTGTGCCCCTGCGCCACGGCTGGCCTCTTGGCTTTATACTTATTTAGAAAAATACTTATTTAGAAAACGTATAAAAATTTGATCGTAGCTCTCCCTTTTTTGAAGTCAGTTGAAATTGAGAATATTCTTTATGGAAGTTGGTTGAAAAAAAATACAATGATAAGGAATCTCACTTCTGACGAAAAGTAAACCGTGGTTGGCCAATTTAAATATTGTTTTTCTTTGTAACTATTACAGTATAATTATATTTTTTACTAAATAAACCAACTTGTTAAATTTTTACCGCATAATCAGAACCTAACCAAACTTTCACCAAACTATCCTTGAAGTGTATCCTTTCCAATAAAAAAAGAATCATCGGAATCGGTTGGCGTGATATTGAGTTATTCGTCCATTTGTCGCGCACATACCTAATACAAATTTAAAACTTATGTGATTTTCTCACAGATACCATTGTCAGATATGGCCCAAAATTAAAATGAGACCACACGGGAAACGCTAGCTTTCAAATAAAAACATCAAAATTGGTTCACCCAGTTAAAAGTTCTGAGGTAACAAACATAAATAAAATCCAGTCGAATTGATAACCTCCTTTTCTTACAGAAATCGGTTAAAAATGTTTTAAAACGATACGTCATATTGCATTATTTAAAAAACTTAAAGAATTATGTCATTTGCTTTGCTAATTTTACGCGTAATTGAATAAGCATGATTTGATATATGAGAATTAAAAAGGTTAAAACGCAATAAGTAAATGCTGTCGTGGTGCAGTGGCACAAGTGTGTGACTGTAAACGCGACGGTTGTGGATCTTATTCCCACTGGGGAAATGAATTATTAATATTTTTGTTTTCTCGTTCCAGTAACAAGGCAAAGCGCGGCGTTGAGTTCCGCCACTCAACACGCAATGTCTCGAAAAATTCGGCAAAAAGTGGAGAACGGAGTGTCTTTACACTAGGTTCCCTCGTCCTACCCTGCTATATATGGAACGCAGGGTGTAGTTGACATTTTTTAAAAGAAAAATTCAATATTATCGTAGTGTAGCTTATGTACAAAGAACTTATATGTTACCTATAGCATCGATTATCGCTTTACTCGTATATTTTTTATTATACTGGGTGGAAGCGTCTGCGTTCCTTTTACGGGAACAGCATATAGGGCAAAATATTTCTAAACTCATACCTAAAAAAATTATTAAAATTAGATTTTTATCAATACTGTAATACGTGTGATGCAGTTACGAATAGATGCCAATAACGTAAACTTTTTAGTCTCAAAAAACACACTAGAACGAGAAAGGGATATCTCTCGTTCTATTTTACACAATTACCTATTTTCTATAATAAACCTTATAGACTGAGATCCCAGGGACCCAGCTGAAATTTTGAGGATTAATAGTCTGATATATAGTTAAGAATGTATGCGTACTCTATTTACTACATGAAACTGGGGCCCTTTCAGACGTAGCGCCAACTTAAGGTACATGCTCACCTACATTAAAGTAGAAACGCTCGTATTTAAATATGTTGGTAAGAAAAATGTAAAAAATGTATATTTATTATTACCAGACATTTTAAGTGGGCCTTTACTCCTGCCAGACGTAACTAAAGATTGTTTAAAATTGAGGCAAAATACGCTATACTAGCAATTTTAAATTTTACATGTATTATTTCAAGACCCCTTATAAGCACCCAAACCAATCCGCTCAGTGATTCTCCCAGACACGATGTGCTTTTATTTGGCGCTACCTCTGAAAGGATGGGGTCCTTTCAAGTTAGCGAGTATATATACTATCTTAACTACATATTAGACTAATAGTCCTCAAAATTTCAGCTTTGCCAAAATGACGTAGATCTGGGGGCCCTGGGATCTTGGGCTATAAACAATGTTCAACTTCACCGCCATTACCTACGACTCGATTTCGTGAATGAGGCGTGTGCGATGTTGTCGCTTTGATAGGTTAGTGTCTGTGTGCGTTAATCTTAACAAATGGTGTTTTATTTTGCTATAATATTTTTATTATTTATTATATAAAGTACATTTGTTTTAAACAAATACTTTTTCATTTTTGGCAAAGTCTCTTTTGTTTTAATTGTATTAGGCTTTTATAGAATAGTAAAAACTATGCTTTTTTTAAACTGCTGATGGCAAAAACATTGGAAAATATTTAGTAGTATTTTTGTATTTTGAGGCCAGTTTTGTTTGTGACACAGGTGCTTAAAGTGTGACTGTAAATGCGACTGGTCGTGGGTTCGATCCCCATTCTAGAAAATGAAACATTTATTTAAATTTATATTTCCATTTCTTCGCGCTGGTGCTACTAGGTTCTCTTTGCCTACCCTACTGTGAGCGGGATACAGCGTGAAGCTGATTTGATTTAATTTTATATTCTTTAGTAGTATTTTTCAATTGTGCCATTTTTACGTAAAAATATAGAAACGACATGATATACATTTGGATTTATAGCATTTAAAATAAAAATTCTTCAAATAACACTTCAATAATAAACGATATTCTCCAACTGTAAATAAAAAAATAATCATAAACTTTATAATATTGGAGGACTATAATTAATTTGTGTTGCGTGTAAAATTGTTAATCAACAAAAAAAAATTATGTAGAAACTGCAATTATGACAAACTTGTTATACCTACTTACTTACTTTTTGTTAATTTAATTATTGAATATAAAAAAAAATTACGACTTGGGCAACGTTGATAAGCAACGATAACACTTAGTGTTGTATATATGAAAGAACATAAGCTAAGTATCAAGGACAAGTAGTACATTCTGTAACAGATAATATAATACCGCGCATTATACCACCCGCTATTTAATATGTTTGTACTTCAATATGGTATGATAAGACCAGGGGTCTTGTGATAGAACTGGAAAATGGCCACAGAAACTCGGTACTTAAAAGGCGCAACTCCGCCGAGCTTGGGCTCGTATGATTTGTCTTAACGAGAACTTTGGTGCTAGATGATAACCAGGGTCTGACGATTAAGATGGAAGATGTCCATAAGAACTCGGTAACTAAGCGACATAATTCATCGAATTTTGGATTATCTGATTTATCTTAACGAGTACTTCGTTGCTAGATGATAACCAGGTTTTAATGATGGAGCTGGAAGATAAGAATTCGGTAATTCTATCGAAATTGGGCTTGTAAGTCCAAATTCAATGGAACTATGTCGCTTAATTACCGATTTCTTAACGAGTACTTTGGTGCAAGATATACCAGGGTCTAATGATGGAGCTGGAAGATGTCCATAAGAAGTCCGTAACTAAGCGACATAACTCCATCGAATTTGAGTTATAAGATTAATCTTAACGCGTACTTTGGTGTTAGATCGTAACCAGGTTAAAAAACTCAAAGACAGAATAGAAGAAGAAAGTACCCAATAGGTTTTGATTACGCGACGAGTTTCATACAAAAAGTAGCAAAATCGATGCAAAGTACACGTATCTTTTCATTGCGTTGACTTAGAAGCTTGATTTTTCTATGCTAAGACCCATAAATGATATAACATTTTATATTCAATTCAGCCTTCCGATATCTCTAGCCGATATCGAGAGATGGAAAACGAAGTGATCCTATATCCGTGTTTATCTTTTGAGTTACGGAACCCTAACAAAGGAAAAGCCGGAACCGGCACGAAAATTGGATCATGTTCCGAAGCCGAAATGGAACAGCTAGAATATGTTCCTCATTTTGTTGTAGTTTTTGCCGGAACGTTACATCACTAGTCGATATTAATGTTGTATAGTTTAATTTTGACCATTTTGAATATTTTCGGTCGATATGATAATTAGTTGATGAAAAACAGCACTATTTTATAATTTCAAAAAATAATTTATTAACTATAAGATTGTGGGCAGTTTTTAAAAAGGTATAAATATTTAAAAAATGTCTAAAATATGCTTTCTTCGCATGTTATGTAATAACTATTGGTGACTATTAACCAAAAAAATACTATATATATTAAATATGCTCAATTATATAGGTATTAGGAGGCCAGTCGTGGCGCAGGGGCACAAAGTGTGCCTGTAAAATCGACTGGTTGTGGGTTCGATCCCTGTTCGAGGAGATAAAATATTTCCTTACATTTATATTTTCATTTCTTCGCTCTGGTGTCGAGGCAAAGCGCCGTGTTGAGTTCCGCCACTCAACACGCAATGCCTCCAGAACTGGGAATGGTTGGTCTTAACACTAGGTTCCCTCTGCCTACCCTTCTGTGTGCGGGATACAGCGTGAAGCTGATAAAAAAAAATAAGTTGTGTTTTTTTTTCACACATTCAATTGAATATTCTTATGGGAATTACGAAAATGCAACATAAAATTTTAATAATTTTCACATTACAAATCTTAAATGCGTTGCAAACATACATTATATATTAGAACAGGAACGTAATTCAGTGTATTAAGTAAATAATTTAGTAGTTTAAGCGGGCGAAGCCGCGAGCGGGTCGCTAGTATAAAGATAAAATTAAAGTTAAAAATCAAATAATTGCGTAATTTAATTGTACAGGTATCTTTAAGAATATTTTATTGCTTTGGCTAAAGAATTATTTTGTATGATATATTGACGATAGATCTTGGCAATTTCTATTCCTTAGAAGTGTTTTCCTGTTACTGTATGTGATTACGCAATATTGCAGTTTTAGCGTATTAAAATAAATCTTTTTAAACTGTTGACCCATTTTCCTACTTTTTAAGTTTACTCTATTTGGCATTGCACAATGCACATTTACTTGCAATGTTACACACAGCTTGCTTCCCTACTACTTCACTATTTCTTTGCAATTATAAAATAAGTAATTACAATATTGGTGGTCAGAATTATTTTATAATCGCTAAAATGATGCACGTCAAAAGTGATGCTCTTTGTCTGTCGGAGCTGGGAAATGAAAATAATTAATTCTCCCGAGTAGGTGGGAGTGGCACCATGGTGGTATTATACTCCTTCAAATTACATAAGTATTTTATCAAATACACAATATAAACTATTTTTAGATAGATAGTAAAGATATTATTGGCTACAAATTATCTGTTTTCTAAAAACCTTATCAGAGTGTCAAGATGTCTCGTACTCTCGTCTACTACTTATCGAATAAGCACTGACAAGGCCAGGGTTAGATTATTTGTGTACGAAACAGATTATAATGTGCTCAAAATATATGTAAACACTAATAAAATCAAGCGCATAAAACATTTTTTTTTATCATACATTAACATGATATATTGATAATACACTTGAAAAATAACAATATTAGGACTTGATAAGTTTTGTAGTAACACGGATTTGTATACACTTTACGTTTACTTATTTTGTATGGATTTGTCGAAATTATAATACAAAATTATTTTAAAATCTTATATTTCTAGCAAATATAGAGATAAATTTTAATCAACAAACTTCTTTTATGAAAATGAAATGTTGACTTATGTAAATTAAGTAAAAAATATGTATATATTTAAAGTGAATATTAGGTATATTTGAGAATCAGCTAATGATTAATATTAAAAATTCTTAAATATCATATAACAAATATATTTCTTCTTCTTTCATATATTTCTGTACGATAAAAATGAGAAAATGTTTGATGTAATATTTTAACCACTAGCCAAACTGATAGTATTAAAAAGTGCCTACAAATAAAAAGCTTAATTTCCTGATTGACTGCAATTCTACTCCATTTAATAGCGTCGAACCAAAATTATTGAAGCTTGTCGCTACTAGGCTCTTTTCAAAACAAACATGACGCAAATTTGCCAAGTGGTCTTATTACGGAAGTGATAAGATTAAAGTATATACACACGATATTGACTTGGTTTGTTTAGATTTTTTAAATTATGTTTTATCTTTAAAGTCGCGCAGGGGCACATATGTGCGACTGTAAACGAGATAGGTTGTGGGTACGATTCCCAATCGAGGAAATGAAAAATTTAATATTTTGCATATCTTCGCTCTGGTGTCGAGGCAGAAATGTGGCGTTTAGTTCCGTCGCTCAACACTCAATGCCTCCAGAATTCATCAAAAAGTGGGAACGGAAGTGGCTTAATGGTATTAGAGTGTCTTAAGGCTAGGGTCCCGTGTTCCCTGCTAGGTGCGGGATACACCGTGAAGCTGTAAAAAAATCTTAAGTTTCATAATTTTTAATCAATCATCATGAGGCCGGTCGTGGCGCAGTGGCACAGGGTGTGACTGTAAAATCGACTGGTTGTGGGTTCCATCCCCACTCGAGGAGATGAAATATTTACATAAATTTATATTTCCATTTCTTCGCTCTGGTGTCGAGGCAAAAGCGCGGCGTTGAGTTCTGCCACTCAACACGTAATGCCTCCAAAATTCGGCAGAAAGTGGGGAACGGAGTGTCTTAACACTAGGTTCCCTCTGCCTACCCTGCTGTGTGCGGGATACAGCGTGAAGCTAATTTATTTAATTTTTAATTTTTAATCAATCATGGAGTCATCCGTATGTATTCTAATATATACATAATTATATGACTCTATGACCTACGATTATTTATGATGCTTAATAGGTGACAATTTTAGATTTCAAGTACTTTTTTTTAATGTTCAATGTTAGTTTTCATGCTAAGGTTTTTTAATGGCAAATTATTTTTCACTTTCAATGGTAGTTTTCTGCCAAGCAATTTTCTAAATGGCATTGCAACCTCTCCCGATACTAGAATAATGACATGATATTAAAGTGTTCTTCGTATATGAACAAAGAAAATTCATATTTATGACATGATTAAAGAGTCACACGACTTTCCGTCTTTTGTTAACGCATAGTGATTTAGGCTTTATTAATTTTTTATTTACTTAAAATAAAAGTAGTATTGTGAAGTGTTATTACTTATATGATTTCTGTATACCAAAAGTTACTTATATAGTAATTATTGTGTCACAAACACATGGTTATAATATAATTATGTAACCTAAATATTAGGTTGATTTACGCCTTTACGTCTTTTGATCACTCTAATTCTTTTAAGCGACTGGACCGATTTTGATTAAATTCTGTATCTATCAAAGTATTTCAATGGGTAATATTAAAATATTATATTTTCAAATCAACCAGTTTAATTGGACCCGATAGATGGCGTTGGAGTCGGTGTGTAAAATAATTTTACTAAACTATATCGTGATAAATGTAGTATAATAATATTAAATTCAAAATCATATTTATCGTGGTGAGCCCGTCTTAGCGCAGGGGCACAAAGAACTAATATTATATTAATATTTAACTCCCACTCGGTTGAATTAAATATTTAATATTTTCATTTCCTCGCTCTGGTACCGAGGCAAAGCGAGACGTTAATTACCGCTACTTAATACACACAATGCCTTAAAAAAATCAGCGGAAAGTGTTAATGGGAAACAAAGTGTCTTAACACTAGGTTTCCAGGTTTCCCCTCTCTTCCCTCCTAACTAATAAGAAAAGATTAAATAGTAAAGACAGATTTTCTAGTTATTAAAATAGCGACATTTAAATAAATAAAATGTATCAATACAAAAATGTAATAATATACAAAAAAAATATCTACTAATTATAAATTAAATATCGAACTGCGAACACCTCAACGCCACCGTGCTAGGACAACAAGGTAGTTAGCACTTGATATAAAAGCAACATTCGATTCGTTCGATTCTCACTCGAGGCATTGATTGTATCCAAGTGACACTAAGTTCAGTCCTGCAGCACGCACGCAGGGGGCGGATAGGGGCGTAATTAGAGATCGAAATTTCTTAGTAGTGGTAAACTACTTCTCTTTCTTTCTTTTCATATGCGGAAATCATTGAAGCTGGTAAACTTGTACAGATATATTTAAAAACATTATGCACTATAAATATGCAATAGTTTAATATATAGTTTTAATCTTTATCGATCCAAGGTGTTGTTATTATTTAATTTAATCATTAATAATCATATTTTCGCCTTTAGAGTACATGTATAACATAGAGACCCGCCGTGGGGCAGAGGCACAAAGTGTCAATGTAGTGTGGTTCGATCTACATTAACCAAGGAAATGAAATATTTATTTAAATTTATATTTTTCTTTCTTCGCTCTGGTGTCACGCAATGTCTTCAGAATTCGGCGGAAAGTGGAGAACGGAGTGTCTTAACACTAGGTTCCCTCTGTCTACTGTATTGTGAAGCCGACGTATAATATAATAAGTAGTATTGAAAAAACAAATTTAAATGTTTAATAATTATTGTATGATATAAAGTCACGTACTTGAACGCAGCCTGGTCAAGCATGTAAAACTATACTTAATTTCATATTATGAAAGAAGAATAATAATGGCCCATTTGAGCGGCCACCTAAAGTTACTAAATTGGAGGTTACTTTGTGGTATGTGTATAAAATTACTCTACGAATAATTTTACATAAGCAAGAACACACTTAAGTGTCATATTACTTCGTAATGTTGTTACAAGCATTTGTATATGTTTTATTTACATTAGATTATAAATACAGTTTTTTAATATATGAAAAATGTCGTTGTCATGTTACCTACCTAGTCCATGTTTTATGTAGCACAATTATACATACATATGTTCTCCATTCTAAAGTCTCTAATATTTCACGTAAAATTTCTAATGTAAAACGTAGAAGAGTGTAATATTAAAAAAAAAAAAACGAATAACTCACCGTGTCTTCGTGTCCCGCATTCTTTCCAATCTTTATATCTACTGTAATAAATAAACGTGCTAAATTGTTTTAAATTTATATTATTTACTATTTAGCAGCTAATAAATAGCTGTTTGGTTCAAATACACACTGTGGACCGTCAAAACATTGTGAATGTACGCGATCGATGGACCGTACCGATTGCGACGGCGTCTGGCGTTCGAAGCGCCGACCGACTGCGGCTATGGGAACTTAGAAAATGTTCTGTTAGATCTGCGACTGGCCAGCTGTCAGGGCCGAGGCGGTTAGAACACGAGTCTGGCTGACGTCACAGCGTTACTGAACTTTTTATATAAAAGTCCAAATCATGTATAAGGTCACGCAACTGATAACATGATAATGACATTAATAGCACGGTATTGGTGTCTGATAGATTTTGCATCATCTATAATATATAGAGTCAAATGTAATACAACAATTTTGATTTGAACGTATAACTTGTTATTAAGTTAGGGTTTGTTTTACATTCGCTTAAATATATATATTTTTATCAAAGCTTTAAGTATTTCGCTGTAGAGTTCTTTGTAGCAAAAGTGAATTTCAATTGTTTAAAAATTTTAATTTCAGTTTTTTTTATATGATACATTTTGTGTTCAACATACAAAACGCAACTAAGCCCATATACTAAGGCTGAAATAAAAGCACTGAATCGTCAATTATCGAAAATTGCCGTTTACATACTAATTTAGTAGTAATTGTAGTAACGATTTCAGACTTGGGACAATAAATATGTATGTCAATAGGTTTCACGTTCTGTATCAGATTCCGAAGTAGAGTACCTATTAACTAGTAAACACTAGTTTATATTGTACTATATGTACTTGTACAATTCAAAAAGGTCAAAACGAATTTCGAAATAACACGATATAAATACATGAATATCAGCCAAAAACTCTCACGTTCTATTTTCACTCGTTGTTTTCGTAAACATGCGAACAAATATCCATTTGATGTTTTGACTATTAATAGTTGACGGACATATTTGTGTGAGCATATCCGTATTTTCCTGTTTTCCCTAAGAGTAGAGTTTTATTAATAATATTGATTTGTATTGTTGCGACATATTGATAATATGTTGCTTAATAATGATGTAAACTAATTAAAATTTGCATTTTATTTCTACAATACACGTGTTAAAATTATAATATATATATATTTTTTTTTATGGAAAAGACAAGGCAAACGAGCTTTCGGGTCACCTGATGGTAAGTGATCACCGCCGCCCACGACCCCGTGCAACACCGGAGGAGCTACAGGTGCGTTGCCGGTCTTTAAGAAGGGCTGGGTGCCGGAGCCCGGCATTACCTGATGCGAAATGCAGTGGCATAAAGCCACTACTTCACGCCGGTTTTAAATGCCGGGGGTGGTAATGATCCGGTCGTGTCTGCCCATGCGTGTTGCCATTGCTGGCGACGTGACTCTACCACACGAGCGACGTGACTCTACCAGGATGATCCTATTCTAGGCCGGGATCACACGGCAAAAAATAAAATAATGTAACTAAGGTGGAGCTAAAATTATCGCCAAATTTAAAAATCAAATTTTATCTCACATATTAGTAGCGTCAATCAAGAACACACCAAGAAGCTCCGTTCTTCGCGTTTTCCCGAATTCGGGGCGTTATGTATTAAATGGTGGAACTCAACGCAGTAGTTGGTGCCACTGGAGCGAAAAAATTAAGAGAGACGCTAACCTGGATACCTAGATATTTTTATCGTTGATGAATTTTAATACTAAGATCCCATACATAATATATTTTTTTTACTTTATTATAAAAACAGATTTAAATACGAGCGTTTCTATTTTAACCTAGGTGAGCGTGAATTTAATGTAACTTCAGTTGGCGTTGCCTCTGAAAGGGCCAAACTTTCAAGTTAGTATCAAAGTTCAAGTTCAGTTTCAAGTTCAAGTTAGTATTCTCCTTATAATCCTCAAAATTTTAAAATTCCTAAAATGACGTAGGCCTGGGGGGGG
>DWLH01001982.1:0-11597 GCA_018249795.1 Heliconius telesiphe telesiphe | reverse complement strand
AAAAGCACAAGGTACATATTGTGATGAATGAATAAGTCTAAGGTTGCACAAAACATAAGACTCGTGAAGCTTTTTCTTGTAAGTAAGAAGCGTAATGGCTAAGTTGCTCTTGGTTAAATATATGTACATCTACAATAATGCAATATTATTTTTTACTATGTTATAAATTAATTATCCACATTAGATAATTTGCAAGTATTATTTTTAATCAAGCGGAAATTATCGTTTTCCGTTTTGCAAACAATTTTCACAAACACCCTACTCATCTTTCTCAATATAAAACGATCGTATTCGTTATTCACAAAATAATTTCTATATAACACATTGGCTACAAATATAATATTTACTGTCATATTTTTCATTCGTTGAGTTGCCTCGTTTAATTTAAATGTTTTACTTAAAAACGAATGCCACCGTATAATATGCATGTAATTAAATCAATGCCAAGCTTGTCAACCATTTCCAGCTCTAAAGGTACTTTATTCATCAAAATCACAATATGATAAATATATATTTTATATTTATATATAAAATGTTGTATAAAAAGCTTAAAATTTTTATTTACAGTCGTCATTATAATTATATTTAATATTTCAAAAGAACACTTTATATTTTACAGTCATATAATGCGTAATTTCGAATGTAGGTCAAATAGGAGTCACTGCGCGCCATTTTTGCAATTTACTTTTTAACGAGTCGAATGTGTGCTGTTCGAAGAGCAAAAGATGTACCTAGTTCTTTCAGACCAAATTTCTTTTTCTTTGTTTTCCATTTCTTATATTGGGTATAAGAGATTTACTTGGAAACTATGTTCACGTATGTTTTCGTTAAATGCCTTATAATGATTACGCAGATGAGCCGCCGTACTAACATGATATAGCTAAAATATCAGCTTGTACTTTAGCTGCTACGATAAGTTTTATACATATACATTTCTTGTATATCCTTTCAATAGGATTTCAAATATAAATCGCTATTCTGAACTGAAAGTAGAATTACGTTGGGGTAAAAGATTATAAAGGATATTTCCGACCGGGTTCACAGACCCCACATATAAACATGTTAATCTCGAGAAAGATTGGAACAACTTACAAAAAAACATTTGTAAACTATTCTATGACATTTATTTTCGGTGATCGTTTTGGGTGGTGTATTATATACAAAAATACTTTTTGTTTTGTATATTCAAAATAGTCCAACTTATTGTATTGATAGATGTGTAATTTGTATGCTTTAAGTAAAAGGAAGTGATCAGTGATATATCTCTCATTTACTCTTTGTTCTCCACTTTCCGCCGAACGTTTGACACATGACAACCATCACGTTTACCGTCAGACGCTCGTACACTACGTCACGATCACGGCATCTGTTACTGCTTACTAACATAGTCTAACATTTTATAAAAAGCGTTTTATAATGAATAATAATTTTGTATTACTAATTATAAAACCCTTGTTATAAATACCCTTCAAGTAAAACAAACCATCATTCTTCGTTATCTTGTTTTCTTCATCCTCGGACACATCTGGGACTGACTTGTGGGACATTGAAGAGCTTTTATCGAAGTGTTCATACTCTATTGGATGTGTAAATAGAATTAATACCTGTTACTATATATAAAACCCACGTAGCTTTATGAGTAGTAATGGTCATGGGTTCTATTTCCACTCGAGACATATTTTTATTAAAATTATTTTACAGCATGTTTCATCCATAACTCATTGCTCTTAAAATGTCCATGTAATAATGCTCTTCGATACAAAAAAAAATTCGTTAGAATAAATCCTTTTGCTGAAGTGGTAAACAGAGAGAAATAACGAAATTAAGTCAAGTCAATGACTTAACTTTTAACTTCGCTAACTTTGCTTTCGTGCAGAAAGCGCTGATACGGAATTGGCTTGTGGCTAACTTTAAATTGACGGGAAAAAAGAAAAATAATAGTTTGATTTTACGTTACTAAGTGGACTTAAGAGTGTACGATTTAAAAGTTTCTTAAATCTAATAACATTCACTGTGCAAAAACATTTCGTGGAATATGGAATATATTCATAATTTTCTACCTATATATTACAATATATAATATGTAGATAGAAAAATTCCACTTATATTCTTGCCTGTTTTAGGAATATTACTATAATAATTTCAAAAACAGGAAATATTTTTTACAAATATCAAATTTTTAAAAAATATTAGGCTTTTTGCAGCAAAGCAATACAATAAAAAATACAAAACATATTAAATTAAATACAAAGCGTACTAAGGCGGTTTTATTGTTACTAGCAAAGGAATTTAGTCTCAGCAGATACGGGTTAGTGGAAAATAAAAACATTCAAAGGATTACTTAAAACAAAATAATCAACATATCTTGTATGGGAAGTAATTAATTTTTGTTATAAAAAATCTATCATGTATTCTAATAAATAAATAAAAATCTATCATATGATGAAAAATCAACTATAATCTACGCTGTGAATCTTTATAAATACGACTCTTTATAAATATACATATTTTAATTATTC
Organism: Heliconius telesiphe telesiphe; assembly: GCA_018249795.1. NCBI lineage: Eukaryota > Metazoa > Arthropoda > Insecta > Lepidoptera > Nymphalidae > Heliconius > Heliconius telesiphe. Next base: position 9,078 of record DWLH01001982.1, on the reverse strand, counting down.
GAACAATACAGCACTGTGTAAGTCGTACAGTGTTCCTATATCGTTATGAGGCCAGTGCTGTGACGTCACTTGAGTAATCACCGACGACGCCCCCTCTGATTGATTACATTGTAATCTTGTTTGTGACTTGTCCGATGTTCAGTTATTGTTTCATTGACGCGATTTAAAAAAAAATTCTACAATTTTATTTCTTACAGGCAGTGAGAAGGAGTAATGAAAATATTTGTGTAAAAATACAATTCAAACTATAAGATGATGTTTGAGTAATTATTAAAAATATGTTGTTATTTTTACTGTCGATTGTCTCAAGCGATATGATATTGTAAGTCACAAAAAAATAAAATTGCAGTTAAGATAAATATGATAATGGCTGTTGTTGGTGGCAAGTTCGATTTTTTTTTACAGTAACAGCAGTAGTTAATTTACTTAGTTAAAACGATTGATAGTATTGGTGGCTTATATCATCGTGACCAATTGTGTTGCATAGCTCCCAATTGTGGTGGTATAGCTCAATTGGCTAGATACTTGGCTTATATTTTAGAAACACTATTTCAAATACTGTTAAGTTAATTGCACATAAAGCAAAATAGGAATTATCTAATATTAACCAAATCACGACTTTTAAATCCGTAATCCAAACCACAATTTTCCCACACCACTTAAAACTTACATATTATAAGCAACATGACAACATCTTGTGTAAATATTTTTTTTTATAAATGTCAAAACTGATTCGACGAAATGATAAGAAATATAAATATTGCCTACACCTGCGTCTACGACCGCGCGTAGACTGAGGCCTACGGCATTGCTACGATCCTCACTATTACACTTTGTCGTAGCGTTGTGTTTTCACTCTATGTATTGTTTCTGTATCGAAACTTACTTTTAAAGGGAAAGTTACATGAGGGACTTGAGATTGTTAGTTTTATTACATAAGTAAAACTTGCTATAGTGATGTCATATAGAGCATGTAATTTTGATGTAAAAGTTTCAAAGTTTTCTTTCTACATGTACAATGTACATGAATTAAAAGTATTAAAGACTTAAGGTAAATTGAAAATGTATAAAATAATATGAACCTTATGTTTATTTCATTAGACGAACGAAACTTATGAAAAAAACTTTCCTAAAACCCATCGAACAAATATTTTTCTTTGCAATTGAATCGGAAATTGAACCTACAACCGTCACGTTTACAGCCCGACATTGTGTCACTTAGCTACGACTGCCTCAAATTTATTTCTTATCGTACTCGATTTGCTAGTTTTAGCGAGTCATTTTCATTTTCGTCTCCGAATTATTTAATGGCTAATGCAGCATAATAAAAGGATTGTAAGTGATATGCGGGTAAGTAGTATAATTAATGGATCAAATTTGTTTAAGAAATTGTAAAAAATATGTTGCCCTTTATGATATTTAAATATGCATCTGTCAAATGTCTCATGCGATATGATATATTAACTATATAATAATTACCATTAAAATATATATTTTAATCATATTTAAAGTGTTATTTCACACTTAGGAAAGAAAAATACTTTTTAGAAAACGTATAACGGCATTTGTACTCACGACTCTTGTCCAACAGGCGCGGGTTCAAATTTGAACGTAGCGGACGTTTAAATATTATACGTTTTCTAAGAAGTATTAAGATACATGTTTGTCATACGTATAACAACAATATAATGTATTTATAGATTTTCATAATTTTTCAAATAATACTATACCGCATAACATTTTTAACTAAAAACCTGGCTAAAGTATTCAAATTCATTTAAAAATGAAACCTACATTCAATTTTAAAAAAGAGCTAATTATACAATCTCTTCTTTTTATCTCTTCCAACACAATTCTACTTTTAAAACAGTCTCCAAAAAGCAAATTGCTAACTGCAAACTGCTACTGAATAGCCTGAAAGGGCGGCAAATGGCCCATTTCTTCAACGAATATATTTTTTCTTTTCAACGACATATTCACTGGTAGATTGATTCACAAAAACAGGGAAGTGAAGTACTTGTCTTTCATATCACTATATTGAACATATTACATAACAAGTTGATATGGAGATTGTATGATGATAGAAATATCTACAAATACTTAGGACTTTTCGAATAAAATATACTCATATAACATAATATCAATAGTCTCCTTTATTGCTAGTACAAAGGCAAGGTAAGTCTTGTGATTTTATGTAGAATACAATATTGATTGTAAACAAAGTTGTTAATATGCAAAGCACGAGCTTACTTTCAAAATGATAATATATTGTATATATTGTATATTAATGTTGTATGTAATATATATCTTTGTCTATAGGTTTATCTTTGTTTGGCATGTTTGTAAATTAAATAGAACAATAAACAGCAAAATTATTATTTCTATTGTATTATTAGTATTTTTTCAAAATATGTAACAAACGATTTTATACTATACTATATGTTATTCATTATAATTTTTTTGAAGTTATGAAAACAAACGTACCATACTTTGACGTCCATGTGCTGACTTGTTAATGATGAGGCTGCGTAAATGTTCTCCTCTTCTGCACTCTTCCCTTAAAAGGCCTACCGTCTTTAATCTTCATGCATAATAATAAAATTGCATAAAAATGAAAGTCGTGAAGATATCTATCATCGACTAGAAAGGCTACATAAAGTTTATATGTACTAAGAATTAATTTATCCAAAGTATTTTACAAAATATTTCAACATTTTAATAGTATTCAAGTTTAGTTTGTAAAATTAGAGTTGTAAAATTTAATTTTGACACTTAGAATCTTTGTCCTTTTATAAAATTTCTCTAATCCAGACTTATTTACGTTAGCAACAGAATTACTAAAACTGTTCGCAACTTTTCTAATTCGATATTGTATTGAGAAATGTATTTTATAAATAATTGGATAATGTGCTACAGATAATATAACAGAGCAAGGAATATCAACACAGTAGATTTCAGTGATATAAAATAGTTCACCTTGAAATAAATAAAATCAATTGGTACAGAACTAAAAGAAATAAGTGAAGTTTTAAAATTGAAGTAAGTATTTGAATAATTGAATATATAGATACATTGTAGTTTTATAGTAGGTAGATACTAAACTAAACAATATGATGATGGCTGATGTTAGTGTCAAATTCGATTGTTATACAGTAACCACAGTAGCTCATTTACTTATTTAAAACAATTGATAGTATCAACTTCACGCTGTATCCCGCACACAGCAGGGTAAAATATTTCATCTCCTCGAGTGGGGATCGAACCCACAACCAGTCGGTTTTACAGTCACACTTTGTGCCGCTGCGCCACGACTGGCCTCAAAATATTTGATTTATTTCCTTATTTGATTATTTATTTATTATTTTAAGTATTATTTAGAATGGATATGTTTAAAATTATTAGAATTTAGAATGTAATTTATGAAAATTAAATTGCAGCAAAAATATTGTCTGATATTGTTAGCAAGTGCTTTACTTTTGTCATTTTTGTCTCCGTTTCAAAGTTTTGGATAAATAATATCTGAACAACGTGAACATTTTCCGTCAATGAGTATCTTTGGCCAAGTTCGCAGTTAATTTCGCAGCGTTATAGAGTCGTGTTTGAGAAACATTCACATAATTCGTTTTTTATAAGTTTAAACTCCTAGAAATAGGACATAAAGAATGTGATAGTTAATTACTTTCTGACTAGAAATAATTATTATGATTAAAATATATATTTTTTGTAACGCTATATATAGCGCCATTTTCAATGTATAGGTATACCTATACATTGAAAATGGCGATGCGTTTAGGGCAAAAATTAGACCCTCTAAACACTTAGCAATTAAAATAATAGCTGTAGCTATAGCGATTCATATAAACGGTCTGTAAGTTAATAATTATATTATTAAATTTAAGCTTATGAACGTAAAAAATATTCACTTTATACATTATTTACTTCTACAAAGAGCACCAGCCCTACATCAGACCGAGACGCGCCCAACAATGCACACTCGCTCGTTAATTAGCCCGGAAATGTCGCTGGCAAATGTCTCCTTCAAAGTGGAAACTTTAGTTTTAAGTAAGCGAAAAGTGATAGACCGAAAGAGATATGATCGATTTTATTTGTGGAGAATGAACGTGGAAGTAGATCGCGACCCTATAATATGTTTCGATAGTTTTGGTTTTTTAACTTTTTTGACTCACTAGTGTCGTAGGCACCTACTTTAATATTGTAGGATTGAAGATAACGGGGACAGACATTTCTTATATTGAACTTTAACACTGTGTGTATTATAAATATATTTTCAAATAACTAAAGAAATGTGACGTTTGCTGATGCCTTCAAAAACAAAAAAAGTTAAGTCTTTTTTTTAAGAGATGAAGAGAAAATAGTATTAAGACACTCCACTCTCCGCTTAAATCTCAGATATTGTACAACACAACGCTTCACTTCGTCGATCACAGTTAGCAACTGCAAATAATAAAATATCATCATTCATATCAGCCGTTGTCAAACTGCGCCCCAATTCCTCTAATTTAACACTAAGTATCTATATAAAGTGTTGGAGCGAAGAGAGATATTAATTAGCGATTGGCTGCAACAAATAGAATTTAAATATAAAATATATAATTTTAAGAAAAACTCAGAGGCAAGTCTATAGTTTGTATATAGAAACACTATTCAACATCACTATGGGGTGAAAGTACCTACTAGAACTAGTCTGAAAATTAAAACTTTTTTTGCATCTAAATCACAATACTCTACGTACCGTTGAAGTTCTTCAATATTTATTTGTAGTTAATCCAACATTTCTTGTCTAATACATTTCTTTTTAATATAAAAAAACTTACAGTCAATGCTATGCGGAATGAACTGTTCAAAAACAACAGTAATTTTATTCAATTTTATTTAAATATCTAAATGCAAATAGAAATACAAGCGAATAAGGCGTCCCAATTCAAAGTGAAATAACCGCAAAAGTCGTGGCAAGCTATAAAACGTGCCGTTGAATTCTCTCTCATATAAATTTTCTCTAATGTCAAGATGAGGTATGAATGTATTCACGAGTGTCGTATTTTATAGGCAAATATATATTTTTTTCGACCTCATATTTGATTTATGAATAATCCGAATACCAATTCAATTCAACGCAGGTCTATCATACTTTCAGGTAGGTGGGTAGGTTTAGGTATTTTCAGTATCTCAAGTTACAGTAAAATAAATAGCATTATTATTTCGAAGGAATTTTGCCATATCCATATCTATGCGAAAATTTTTTTCAATCAACTAAAGTACAAAAAAAGACACTATTATACATTACTTTATTCAAATATACATTGTATAAGTCAGATATAATTCATCTAGCTTTATTCTAATTGAAACCGATCAATTCACATAATATTTTCGGAATAATTTTGTTTGTCCACTTATTGTGTCTCTGTGTGCTTTACAGATTAAATAGTTGAAACTAAGTACTTCTGTGTTCTACGAAATGGTGATATGTTTTTGTATACTGTCAATTGAACGATACGCAAATACAATACGATAATGTAATGTGTATTCATTTATAATAATAATTGTAAAATTATTATCGATATTGTAATAAATACAATATCCCTTACATAATACTCCTCACGTATTATTAATGTAATACGATATGGTTTTGAAATATAACAAAATAATTATATGATTTTAATATCTGAGGCCAGACATAGCGCAGGACTGTGGGTTCGATTGCGAACCCACCTATTCCGATTTAGATCCCAACAAATAGTACCTCTAGAATGTAGCGGAAAGCAGGGAACGTGGGTTTTAATGAGAACAGATATCTTAACTCTAAGTTTTAAATGAAACTATTTTAACCGGATTAATCGCGTATATTTTGTATTTTTATACATTTTTGGAAACCCGACGTTTCGAACACTTTGCAGTAGTGCGTGGTCACGGGTAGACTGAGGTGGCATTCGTCTGTCAAGTTAAAACAACTGAATAACAATAACATTTTTTTTAAAATACTTAGCCAGCCAAAAACTGCTGTCACTACTTAAACCAAAGGAATCAAACTTACTTACAAAGATAAATATTTTACGACTCAAAACACGTAAAGCCTTTATCTTCAATGTATTTCAAACTACTTCTTAAACCTCATGACAAAGTAATATAATTAATATCATACAAATCCACTAAAATTTAACGTAAACTAACAAACAGAATATTAAGTCTCAACTAAATACATGAAAGCTGTTGATCCCTTTGCATTCTCTGACAACTCGCTTACCGAGCCTTTAAACGGGAATAAGCTTCCTCTTATTTATTTATAATGGTAAAAAGCTTAACTTATTTCTACAGTATATATACATATTATTGAAATGATTAAATTTCAGGTAATACTTTAAAAGACGGATATGCTTTACGACGGAATCCGCTATTTGTGTAAAAGCTTTTGTAAATTTAACGCCAATTTTTCGTAAGTACGTGCAGCCGGCGTTCAATGATTTTTAAGATGTTATCACGTTAACAAAATAAACTAAAATATACATACTCTAATAACTTTTAGTTAAGTCAGATAGTACAAACGTACTGACATTTATTTCATTGTATTAGCTGGTCCCAACTAGTTTATTATCACAGCGGAAGTCACAGGTAGATCTCCCTGGGGTTGCCGCTGAGATCATTTTATAAAGTTGCGACGAGATAAATTATTTTTTAACAAAAAACAAACCGACTTACATAAAGCAATAGTACTTTAATTTTGTTAAAAAATAGTAATTAATGAAAGATTGCATAATTCTGACGAATTGACAACTTTCTTTTTTTTAAAAGTCGGTTAACAAAGCTATATAATGAAACATAGCCTGTGATAGATATGGAACCTCAACATATGATGCATCTTCTTTGTTCGTATAACTTTATGTTATTACTAATTATGTTTTGACGACTATTAATCATATAAAATTATATTTATACAAAGAATTCGTCAACACACATGTATAATTTGATATAATGAAGCCAAACAACATAGAAAAAAGTGAATGAAAATTTTTTGTACATAATTTAATAAAGCACCAAGTTTCTTGAGTATATATCTATACATATGGAGATGTTTCGTAGTCGTTGCAACTTCATAAATACCTACTTGTATATTATTATTTTTTTTTATGGAAAAGACAAGGCAAACGAGCGTTCGGGTCACCTGCCGGGTGCCGGAGCCCGGCATTACCTGATGCGAAACGCAGTGGCATAAAGCCACTACTTCACGCCGGTTTTAAATGCCGGGGGTGGTAATGATCCGGTTGAGTCTGCCCATGCGTGTTGCCATTGCTGGTGACGTGACTCTACCACACGTACTTTAGTCGCCTCTTACGACACCACCAGCACCAGGATGATCCTATTCTAGGCCGGGACCACACGGCAAAATACATTAACATCCGACCACAACTACTGAATTTAACAAAAATAAAATAAATAAGCAATAAAATAAGGTCCCCTTACGACTTTACATAATATATGACAGAACATCTTGCAAAACAACACCTAATTCGAAGGCAGAGTTTCAGTAAAAAGTGGCCGAGCCTCGCCTCGAGCTATTAACGGGACCGGACAGCGTAGGATTTTGCATTTCCATTTTATTCTTGCTGCGCCTTCGTTTAGATGCAAATACTTTATACTTCTCGAAAGAGCCGTGCTTTATATTAGAGCCCTTTTCCAGTAATTCACTTTTTCATACTGTGCTCTTTCCTTTGTATTTTTTTTAAATAAAATGACTAATTTACAGTTGGTGATTAATTACAGCCTAGGTTCGAGTCCCACGGGGTGCGCCCTTACCTTCGATTGCGCGCAAACAGCCACGTAATGCTTGCCCTTTCTCAAAATTATGAAAAAATATTGAATGTATAAATTATATAATATATAATTTGGCAAATGTAGCATAATTAAAGAATTATATGTGGCGAGCTAAGCCACGTGTGGGCCGCTAGTAATTTATAAATTCAATCATGAGCAATTTTTTTTCTTCTGAGAAAGTGCAGGCAGTGCACTATGTGGCTGCTTCATATTATCGGCAATGACTGCAAGACTCGAGCCTTAGCTAGCGGCCGTAAACTGAGCAATTAATTACTTTAATTTTACATTTTCTCGAAAAGTATACCGTCCAAATTACATGCTATAAAAGCCAAATTTCGTTTTCATAAAATTTCCTTGATGATGAAATAACTTTCACTCGTAAGTTTTAATACCTTTATCAAATAAAAAATGGTAAAATATCATCATGCAATTTTCAATTCTTTTTATCCACAAAATACTTTATTGTGACTTATTCATGAGAGATATGTACCGTATCACAGAATTTTTTAGAACTAATAAAAAAAAATCTGCTTCAAGCTGTATCTCAGCTACACTCCGTTCCCCACTTTCTGCCGAATTCTGGAGGCATTGCGTGTTGAGTGGCAAAACTCAACGCCTCGACACCGACGATCTGATACTTAAACTTCTTGTTTTAAAAAAAATATTTTACGGTTGTAACGTTCATTAAAACTATATTATTAAATTAATTCTTGAGAAATATACGTAGCTGTTTAGACAACACTTTGTATTATAATATCTCAGGATACACACAATTCTATAAAATAAATACTCTAAGACTAGTAAAAATATTTAAGTATTCTATTGTTTATACCAAACAGTATTCATATATATTTATGGTCGAGCGTATCCTTCGGGGTGATCTATCACTGAGCGTCACCGAAGGCGACAAGTTGAATGAATATGTATGGGCGATTAATGAAAACTCAATTTCTCTACATTAGGCAAAGGATAATTTAAGATTTCACTGTAATTTGGATATACTTGTAATATACGAGGTCGTCGTGGAATAGTGGTACAGCGACTAACACAATGGTTGAAGCTCGAGATAATTGATAATTTACTCAAAGGCACTGAATAGATATTTTTTCGATATGTTTAAACAGTTAAAATATTCAATTTATAGAGTTTTATAGAGCAAAGAACTAAGCGGTGGAGACCGAGGAAAATGAGGTAATAATATGCCTGCAAAATGTTATCATTTTTGCATTTATGTGCGACTTTTTTTCTCAT
>DWLH01001981.1:0-11597 GCA_018249795.1 Heliconius telesiphe telesiphe | reverse complement strand
TTCTCTACGGATTTAAATAATATTTTTCCTTGGTTAAATTAGTAGATCGGAATTGGATGGTAAATTGGGGAGATGCACAAAGCCGAAAAAAGCCAGTCGATTGCGCGTCAGACTCGCCACCCAGGTATAGTACAACTAATAAAGGTTGACCTAAGTTAGTATGCACGAATTTTGTATGAAATTAATTACAAATATGATGTAATGATTTTTTTACTGTGATATACCTAAGATTTTCCATTTTTATTGGTTCCGGGTTCCGTATCCCAAAAGGTAAAAACGGAACACTTATAGGATCACTTGGTTGTCCGTCTGTTCATTTGTCAAAAGGTGCTCAAATTAATATCAAATATTCAGGTATATGGATCCAAAGAGCACAGGTAATATCAAGCATCTAAGTCAACACAATCAAAAGACTTTTTATGAAATTCGCCGCGTAAGTAAAGCCTGTAGGTGATTCCCGTGGACCTACTTTTATGAAATTTTGGCACGAAGTGAAAACTTACAATAAAATTCGAAGAGTTAAAATTTATACTTCATTGAACAAAATTATTACAAACTTGTAATTATATAAAATGAGTGCAATATGCCCGCAATTTTAAGTTTCTTATTTTTTATAAATTGTATTTCCCGTTGACATACAATCCCGAAAATGGTACGGAAGCTTTGGTGAGCGAGTTCGACTCGCACTTAACCAGGTCTTGCCGATTTCCTTAATTTGTATTTTACGTTCTCACTATTCAGTTCTCATTTCATAATTCCATTTCTACCGGAAGTATTCTATAGGTTTTTATTACACAGCGAATTTCGGCGACATCGGCAAAAATGAAGTCCACGTGATCTTGAGAACAATTGCCTTGGCAGACATCCTAACAGAAATCGATCATCCATAGACAAACATAGTCAGACGGACGACAAAGCGATCCTATATGCTTATATTCTTTTCTTGGATTCAAAAAAAAAATGATTCAATAAAAACTTCGTCAAAAATATATTAAGACAATGAGCACAGTTGTGTCATATTTGATTAACGATATATATGTATTATATATGTTAACGGAAATGTATGTAATCCATCATTGCATACAATTCCTAGAAGATGTATGTAATTCCTAAAGCCTCCGCCTCCGTCCGGAGAGATGTGAAATAAATTATATTAGACACATATCTTAAGAAATCAATAAAATCAAATCAGTTTCACGCAGTATCCCGCACACAGCAGGATAAGCAGAGAGAACTTATTGTTAAGATACTCCGTTTACCACTTACCGCCGAATTTTGGAGGCATTGCGTGTTCAGTGGCGGAACTCTACGCCGCGCTTTGCCCCTCGACAACTTTACACCGTATCTATGGATTAGATATATGCGGGATAAGTAAAAAAAATCAATAAGTAATGTTAAACGCTGGCAGCGTTGACTCATTACTTGACTTGTAACTGTGTACTGTGAGTCATGTTGTATTTCCCGCCTTCACTCAACACCTGTCGACGAGTTATACTTACACATACAAATATATTATGATTCTGCCAGAATCCGTCGTTGTAGGTTGAATTTCCGTTCGAGAGAAAAATCCCGGCGTTGAGTTCCACCATACAATATTAGAGACATAGTAGTCAAACCCTACTTTTACGTGGAAAGAGGCGTAAAGCTACTTTGTTTTATACAACTAAATATTTTATTTAATACTTTAATATAAATCTGCGCTCTACTTGAACAACTATTAATTTACATATATAATATAATAACAAATTTCTATGAATTTAATACATTTATTTCTACATTCACGGGATTTTCAAGTACTTGCACATGAATACAATGTACGGTTGACACGAAGTGAAATAATTGGAAAATTATTCAAATGAACGCTACGCCCTTTACGTGTAGCATAATGAGGTAGTTACTGTGTTTACTTCCGGTGGACGGCGGCGGCGGCGGCGTGCAAATTATGATATTTTTTTATCGTAAATTATTATTTATTTAATATGTGTGATTGCGTTACTTTTTAACTCCACATAGTATTCCGTATTCTGCTATATACGGGTAGGCAGAGGAGGCTCAGTGTTCAGATATTTCGTTCCTCACGTAACGCTCAATTTTGGAGACAGTACGTGTTGAGTGGCGAAACTTAACGCCGCGCTTTGTCTGCTTAGCTCTTCTTCTCTTCTCCTTTTAAATATTGTAAGTATGCTAGGTGACCAAGCCCAAGTAACTTAAGAGTTTTATATATATATATAAATAGATATAGGTACTATTACACCAATACTCAAACAAGCATTCTAGAAACATTGTTCAATTAATTTTACAAAACCTTCTCGTTTCGTTTCGTTTTACATCTTATAATAAAAAACAATTTAATTTTATACAAAATGTAACGACGAGCTTTACGCTATGTTCAAAGTTTTTGTTATTCGGCCAACTGATCTCACTCCCTGTACAAAGTATAAACATAAAGTACTCGAGCTTTTACATTTTAAATATTATTTGTTTTCTAAAGCTGTCACTGAAATATTTTTTATTTGAATTTATAGTACTTTAATGAATACAATGTAAAAACTCATTTTATCATGAGGCCAGTCGTTGCGCAATGGCACAAAGTGTGACTGTAAAACCGACTAGTTGTGGGTTCGTTCCCACTCGAGGAGATGAAATATTTACTTAAATTTACATTTCCATTTCTTCTCTCTGGTGTCGAGACAAAGCGCGGCGTTGAGCTCTGCCACTCAACACGCATTGCTTCCAAAATTCGGCAGAAAGTGGGGAACGGAGTGTCTTAACACTAGGTTCCCTCTGCCTACCCTGCTGTGTGCGGGATACAGCGTGAAGCTAATTTAATACCACCACTTCAATCAGTAGTTGGCTAATCAGAACCGACGGCCATTTTTCACCGATTAGTTACAATTGACGAAGTATACAAAAGCAAACTAATTCTCAAATACAACGAAGAAAAGTTATACATTTTACGATTCTTCAAAAGTCCATTAGTTCCGTATTAATTTTTGCTAAATTCCATAGTATTACCGAAAGTTGGAGCTGAGGCTGAATCTAGCCGAAGGACTCTCACTGTAGTCGATGACGCTTCCGTTTCGCTTCGACAAGTTATGAGAGGTAGCGGTTGGCACACGGAAGACATGTTCAATACAATACTGTGGAATTAAAAGTACCTTATAGAATCCCATGAATTTGATATATTCTACGCTATTTTCTTCGTAGTAGGGTTATATTGACGGACATGGTGAATTTATAAGAGTTCCGTTTTTTGATATTTGTTTATACCCTTAATTAAACCTTAATGAGGAAATAAAAAATATATTTCATCGGTACATATTTTACTTTATAAAACAAAGCAGTTAATCCAATACGAACGTTTAATGTCAGTAGTATCAGTCTTCAGGATGCTACCACCAGCTCGGAAGGCAATTCTGCTGAGAAAAGACCGCAACAAACTCAACATAATTTTTATAATTTCATAAAATATTTTCTATTTCGACAGTGACTAAATATGAAGTGACTTTGAAATATATCAAAAACATTTTAAGCCAAATACACATAATTCTACATGTAACTTTAAAACTTTTACGCCTTTCATTTGATATTACATTGTGCCAAAACGGGTTCCGAATATCCGTTAGTCGGAATATTATTAAATTCAACGTCGTCGCCGCGTCGAGTCACCCCTACCTACCCCTATACTACGTTTCCTGCGCCCGTAGTCTGTACTCAACTTTGACAATTGACTCTATCACTTTTTAAACTTTGGCTAACTGGATCTTCTTAAGTCTATATCTTCACGCTGTATTATGAGTATAATCTGATGTTGACAGATGGAGCCTAGTGTTAAGACACTCCGTTCTCTACTTTTATCCAACTTTTATGACATTGTATGTTGAGTGTAGGAATTCAACACCGCGCTTTGTCTATCAGAGCGGAGAATTGAATATAGTTTATATGTATATATAAAAGATTTTCTTTTAATACAGAATTTGCAATATAAGCTGGTAAGTATGAGTAAACATACATTTGAACTGAAAAGCTTACTTTTAGGTACAAAGTTTAAATGTTTATAAATTCTGCCTGCCTACCCTTCAAAGTCGGAAAAGTTACAAAAATAGATAAGTATATATTCATCTATTTTAAAACGTTTGCGTAATGTCCGAAGATGAAGTTACCCGAATAAGATTTGTTTTTGTTTGCTGAAAATAAATGTAATTGAGTCAAATAAATTTAACTAACTTTTGTTTCAAAGAAATATTTATAATATCCTACAGTCCCAATTCAGCGTCAGCTTCAAGAACTTCAATTGTTTCATAATATAAAAAGAAAGAATGTGTATTATAAATAAAAAGTGGTCAAGTTCGAATTGAATGTAATTTTACCTTTCCTAGACCTTTTTATAGACAGTAGACATCCTATTCTTTTTTTCAGTTCCATATATGGCACCCTTAATTTTATATATTTTTTAAATTTCTTTTTAAAAGTCGTGAAACTGTTGACAGAATACATCGACCTACCAAGTTTCAAGTCTGGTCTCTACTGTGTAGTCACAATAGTTTCGAAGTAAAATCACTGTGACAAACAGACTAAAAGACATGCCAGACAGGCCGAATGACAAAAAACTCTTAAAGATTCGTAACCTATAAGGGTTCCATTTCTTACCATTCTGCTAAGGAACCCTAAACAAAAAACAAAATAAAACAACGCTTCAGAATTTAGCAATATCATATTCAAAGGATTCAGCATTCAGTGAAACAAAATTACTTTGAAGAATGTAAATTGAATGAATACTAAATCAGTCTCTCGAAATATCGCAAAGAAATCGGCCGAGCAATTTTACAAAAGCGTCGACAATATACTTTTTTTTCCATTGCTTTATTTTATTATTTATTATTTGAAAACGACTAGTGCTCTCGTTTTACCAAAAGAAAGGAACATTTCCGTTTAATTGCATTTAGTTTTTTTTAGCAAGAATTAGGCAGCGGGAGACTTGTGTTGAATTTCGAGAATTAGAGAATACAGGAGGAGGAGGAGTCCTTGATACTGAAGGAAGTCTACGTTGAAAATATGAGGACCTCTTGAGCGGTATTTATTAAGAGGTTAATGACAGTGGGCGAGGTGAAGGAGGTACATATGCAGAGACCGTAGCGTTTGGCTACGCCGCTAGTGATAAAGCGTGAAGCCAAAAAAACTATAAAAAAGACACTATCTTGGTGTAGTTAAAACGTGTATTAAAGATGCTGACAATGTAGACGGTTTTGGGTTTAATTCCATTTGATAATTATAATGATTTATTGATAAACTAGCGGCCCGCCCACGGCTTCGCCCGCTTAAAATACATGATTATTGATTTAATAAGCAGAATTGATTGACAACTCTAATGATTTCTAATATGATTTTTTTATTAAAGTAATAAATCTGTAATATTCTAATATGATTTTTTTACGACATTATCGTAATTTCTATAAGAATTTATGATTGTTTCAAACTAAAAAATATGACCAATGTTGATATTTGATATTCATAAAATATACATAAAGCTAATTATTTATTATATATTTTTGTAACAATACGTTCTTTTTACGTATGTTATGTTTTTTAAAGCTCTGTTAAATGCGCTGATGTCAGTTAATAATTTAATGTACTGCTTCAGAAACAGCCTTAAATGTTAAATTATTGATTTGGGTAAGGATTCATAATATTTTTTGTAAAATAACTGTAATGTTTGCATATTAACTCCATATTAATTTTAAATTAGTTACACATATTATTGGCTAAATGTACAATTGTTAAATATGTAGTTATTACAGAGTACACGTAGAAAGAATGTTTTTAGGCATTTTTATATAGATTTATTTCAAACGAACGAACGAACCAAAAAATCGCTTGCTTTGCTTGATATCTCTTTGAAGATCAAATTGTTCTTTATCTCTGTGTTGAATTAATTACGATTTAAACTTAACTGTTATGATTTATGAAGGTAATCTCCACTAACAATTCAATTTTGTTTACTTCATTGTATAAAATATTGTATAATAGTGCTTCAAAAATATATTCTTCAATAATTATTTTTTTATCAACAGTCATATAACCAAGACGTTTTGAATATCATTCTTTAGCCAGGAATCCAGAAAAACCAGCGCGATTGCTATATTGCTATTGCGAACGTTAGTTCGCAGGCAAACTAATGCCTTGAGTTTATTCAAATGACGATAACTTTTTTTTTATTGAACCGATTTTGATGAATTAAACTTTAGTAGTTAAGTTGAGTTTAAACAAAGCAATTGGTGAAATTTTCAAGTAAATCGGTTTAGTACTTTCAGAGAAAAATGCGGACAAAAATATTTCGATAGACGGACAGACAAGAAATTAAAAAAAAATCTTTTTGCTTTCTATTATTCTTTTTAAGTGTCCCTCTATCCATTTCAGTCAAAATTACTAAATGTACAGACAAAATATTTTTACTGTCTTCCTATATATAGAGATTATAAATTATAAATTTTGTCACTTCTTTTACGCATTTTTTTTAATTTTACTAACATTGAGACAGGTGACTTTAATTTTATTTAACACCCATTTTAAAATTTTAATTAAAAATAATGAACTAACTAAACTTGTCAGAATAAATATGAAGGTAAAACGGAAAACTTCAAAATACTTCCAGAATTTACTCAGGTCAGTCAGACGAAATGAAATATATCTTCTCATTTCTTTGCTCTGGAGTTGAGGCAAAGCACGGCATTGAGATCCGCCACTCAACACGCAATGCCTCTAGAATGCGGCGGAAAATGGGGAACGGAGTGTCTTAACACTAGATTCTTTATTAATAAAGTCCTTCGCCCTAAAAGTAGTTTCCTTCATTTAAATAGAAAATATAACACAAGTAACAACATATTCACAGTGTTCGTCTCAATTGTGCAGTATACAACACAATACAACACAAGTACGTGGCATAAGGGTGGTATTTTATTACCGAAGTTCAGAACGAGGATCGCGCATGCGTTAGACTCCCTCCCCGTACATGTAAACAAATTCTGATTTCTGTTCAATTCCCTGACGGCGTACTTAGTTTTCAATTCATTAAATCAAATGAATCAGCTTCACCCTGTATCCCGCACATAGCAGGGTAGAGGGAACCTAGTGTTAAGACACTCCATTCCCTTCTTTCTGCCGAACTGGTGGCATTGCGTGTTGAGTGGCAGAACTCAACGCCGCGCTTTGCCTCGACACCAGCCACCACAAATACCTCCACCATAAATATTTCATCTCCTCCAGAGGGGATCGAACCCGTAACCAGTCGGTTTTACAGTCACACAGTGTCTTGACACCTGGCTCTCTTTATCTACTCTAATATGCGAAATTGAACAGCCATTGATTTCTACCTACGTCTTGCTATCAGTATAAAAATTGTATATAAACGACTGTTTATAGAGCTTAAAAGTTAATTTAATCATATAAAACATTATACATAAATATTTGTATATATACTTAGCAATTACTTACTTTCTACAAAATTACCGTTTATAAGTAATAAGTGAAAGCACTAGGGTGCGTCGGTACTGGCGGGCGGGCGGGCGGACGGGCGCGGGCGGTGCCGGCTTCAGGCAGTAATTGCCCATATCCTCACGACATCCTCTACCTGACACCACTTATCGTATCGGCATCGACAACGTAATTTACTTGTACGTTTCAACTTAATTTTTTTGTGGTGTTTTCATGTCTTTCAATTTCGATTTAATTGTATTATTTGTTTGCATGTTAGTTTCTGGTATGTGCGTCTGTAAGAGCGTTCGTACGTATGAGTGTATGTTTCTGGCAGCATATCTCTTAAAACATTGAATTTATGTCTATATCTTATAAATTTGAAAAAATATTTAACCACTCACAATACGAGTGGGGATGGAATTCACAATCGTCGCGTTAACAGTTAGTAGCTATCCCGCTCCGCCACGACGGCCTCAACGAAATTTACGATTTCAGTTTAACAAAATAAAAAATATACAAACAAGGTAGGTAGGAATACCTATGTACATATATTGAATTAATAAAATTAACAAAATGATTACTTTTTGCACGAAAACTTGCATGACTCATAACCAAATTGCCTGTAATTGCCATAGATATTAATACCATTACATATTAATGGCCGTCGTGACACATGGTCACAGCGTGTGATCGTAAATGCGACGACTGTGAGTTCGATTCCTACTCGATGGAAAGAATTATTATCATTGCCTCAGTAAATTGGGCGGACAGCGAGAAGCGGCTTTCTTAACGCTTTTTTTTCTCTGTCTATCCTGCTAAATGCGGGATAGAACGTGAAGCTAATAAAAAAGAAAACAAAAATATTAATGGAAAACTGATATACTTGAATTGAATCTGCAAAATGATGGTGTAATTTTGACTCGGAAAATTACACCGTCCCAGTTCCCGTACGCCTTCGAAACGGCTTGACCGATTCTCATGAAATTTTGTGAGCATATTGAGTAGGTCTCGGTAGGAATCGGCCAACATCTATTTTTCATAGATACATATCTATTTATCATCCCTTTAGTGATAAGGGTGGTCCACCTTTAACATTTTTTTTTGAATTCTTAGACTTTTTTTAAATTTGTTTTATTATGTCGCATTAAAAATCTTACTTATATTATACTATATATATAGAGTATAATATTAGTAATCGTATATATATATATATATATATATATATATATATATATATATATATACCGATTCTCTATCCCTGTGCGTAATATACGAGTATGTGGGTAATGGCTGAGGCTCTTAGCAAATTTGCAATGGCATCAAACTTAAAATGGAATGACGCATTTCTAAGTTTCCTTCGTATAGGTACCTACTTATACATTCGCAAAATGTGAAATATTTCGAGATAATATAAAATCTAGAGCAAGCCAGTGTAGCCAGGATGGAAAGGAGAAGAAGAAAGGCCTTTTACCTACATACATTTTCTACATTGTCATTATGTAAAAAGAAACATAAATGTAGATAACATAATATAGGCAGCGCGACGACATGATTTATACTTGTTTAGACAGAGCCAAGTTGCGACCAATCCTTTGGCGTGAACTTCCCCCGTCCTCGCCAAAAAATCCTCTTAATTGCGCGCCTGTCTCGATCAAGATTTACTTGGCACCGTCGCGCATTGTTTCACTCGCGATGTACGGCTACATGTGACCTCTTTAAGAATTGTTTAATATTTTTATATGAGCAGTCATATATATATTTACTTGGAAATATATCGGCCATGGTCAGAAATTATTTAGTCTTTTAGATATATTGGTAACAAGCGAATGCGCGCGGCTTCGCCCGCTTAAAGTATACGAATATTTCTTATATATGTAATTATTTTCAGTTTTCGATAGGATTAGTAAGAAAATATAAGCTCAAACTATTAAAATAAACTAAAAAGGAAATAAAATTCTAAATAATAGAAAAAGTACCTGAAGAATTAAAATGTACAAACAAAATAAGTAAAAGTAAAAAAACCAACAAAATTTCATCAGCTTCACTCTAGTAACTCTCAAACATCAGGATAGGCAAAAGGAACTTAGTCTTAAGACACTCCGTTCCCCACTTTACGCCGAATTCGGGAGGTATTGAGAGTTGAATAGCGGTACTCGACGCCGCGCTTTGCCTTGACACCAGAGAGAAGAAATGGAAATATAAAATTGAATTTCTCGTGTGTGGATCGAACCTACAACCAGTCGCGTTTATAGTCACACTTTGTGCCACGACACACGTCACACGCCGTGTACGTCACGACGGCACGGCGACGGCCTAAAAGTAACTAAAAGAAATTCTTAATATTAAAAATAATAAAGCCCCATGGGGGTTCAGACAGACAGACAGACGGAGTTACTTTCGAATTTATAATATTAGTAGGGGTTGCTATACATTTGCAGGCAAACTCTTGATTTGAGTTCATTTAAATGACGATAACTTTTTTAATGAACCATTTTTGATTAAATAGACTTTAAAAGTTTTGCTGAATTAAAACAAAACAATTGGTGAATGTTTTAAGTAAATCGGTTTGAGTACTTTCGGAGATAAGCGTGATTTTATATACAGGCGTGATTTTTTTTGCTTTCTATTATTCTTTTTAAGTGTCATCTATCCATTTCAGTCAAAAATACTAAATATACAGATAAATATTTTTATTGTTTTATTATATATATAGATCTATATTGGAAACTAGTATTTAGCTTGATTTGTGTGAAACTTAAGACGTAAATTGACAAATCCCAATATCCCTCGCTCCCGTAAGATTTCAGAGAAATTCTCTCTTATCCTTACACTCCTTAACCTTCAAGTAAAGTTTCAATATGCAAGTCCAGTAGTTTGGTATTTTGTTTGTCAGTCGATCACTCAATAACTAGTAAAACTAGATATTCGTGCATCTTATATTTCACAGGCTAGAAAAAAGTCGCAAGTCGCCTCCTAGGCTAACGAGATATCGTCTATAAAATTGAATATATAGAAAGTATGAACTTGTTGATAACTTTGAATGAAGCCAAAAAGATTCTTTGATTCATTTCGATTTTCATTTTTCAATTAATATACCTACGGCGTTTTGTGTTAAATGACCCACTAATTTCATGGTTTCTTATAATAAATATTTTTGTGCCACAATAAACCTACAATATGTTTCGAATTTCGTATTATACGAAAGAATACACTTTTTCTAGTAGCATTTTAATTTATTTCTTGAAAATTATTTTCTAGCAGTACAGAAATGTCGTTCAAAAGTAAAACTTTCATAAACTATGAAACACATTTCAGAGGGCCAATACAGTTGACGAACTCGACAAAACTGACGAGACTCGACGAATCCGACGAACTCTACGAGTCCGGCTGATCGCTCCAGCGCACCGTAAAGGTAATGAGACTTTACACGATGTAGCGACGAATTTTTCCGTACAAGGATAGATGAAATTTCAGATTTTTTCAGTTTACAATAAAATTGGGTTACTTTGAAAATGTGAAGTTTATTTAGAGCCAAGGAATTAGTTTGTATATAATCGCTTTATGCACATATATAATTTATTTTTTAAGTATAAATACTCTCCTGAGACATTAAAATATGGTATCTAGTTTTTTTTATTTTCACATTTTTCCTAAAAAGCAAGGAAGGCTGAAAAAACTCAGTGTAGACATTGCTTTCTGCATTTTCTACTTGAATTTTGAGATATTGAGTATTGAGCGGTAGAACACAACGCCTTGTAACCAGTACGAATAAATGTAAATAATTCATTCCTGCGAGTGAGAATCGAACCTTCAACTATCAAGTTTACGTTGTGACGCTGTGCCGCCGCGCAACGCCGGCAACAACTAGAGAGTTGTCTTCTTGAAACCATATTATATCTGTAATGTTCATAAATACATACGAACATAACATGAATACATGGCAGATGCGGAGTTGACCTAATGGCTGTATACAGAGGCTCATCTATTAATATTCATAAGCTTCAGCTTTCCCTTCACAATGGCTCCCCGTCTGTTTTAAACTAGATCGCTCCTCGCTTAGATTAACTTCGGAAGTTCTTGGATTTAGTAGTTATTGTATTTATTTAATAACTAGGTATTGTTGG
>DWLH01001980.1:0-11604 GCA_018249795.1 Heliconius telesiphe telesiphe | reverse complement strand
CAATTAACTTAGTTATATGATAATGTATAAAGGTTAAACTGCTTTTAAATTAAAATAAAAATTATATTTGTTTACAAATATATATTTGTAGTGTATGTCCTAATTAAGCGGCAATAAACATGTTTCTCTAAATGGGTGAAGGGACGGCTATGTTGTCATCTTTAAAATGCAAAACATATAGAGAAAAGGCAGAATAACAACAATAGTAATTTAAAAAAAAATCATCTAGAAGAAAGAAGAAAGGTTATTCTTCGACTATTTAACCAAACGAAGTTAAATTGCTCGCATATCGAACCCGCACCTACCAATTTAGATCGGTAAGAATAAAAATATTACGGAAAAGACTTACGTAAAATTTAAAAAAAAACAAACAATTAAAAACAACATACAAATCAGTTACAGCTTAGAACAGTTTATCCAATTTGTTCTATATTTAGAATGTCTTCATAAAAACATTTCGTAATGTGCTAAGCGTAAACGCATACAGAGATGTACGAGTTAATGCTAAAGTCATTATATAGATATGATGAAATTGTAAGCTTTATATATGCAATAATAATTACAAAATAACTCGGCTCTAACACCGGTTTGTATTGCAGCTCTTAAATAACCACAAAAAATTAAATCCTTCATTATAATATTTAAAGATAAAAAAAAATATGTACAAACGTTTCCAATTTACACACCATATTTATCGTAGGTGAAGATAATCAAGTTTTAAGTGACCGATTCCATACATACTTTCAAATATAAACAAGAAAAGAGATCGAGAGGTTAGAAAACTAAAACTATTTTTATTATGATAGCGTGATTCAAACATAGAACCATCACATTCACTCATACTATAGACAAACATTCCAAATGTACCATTAATATATAAAAATAAAGAATGACAGATGTAAGTAACACCCATATTAAAAGAAAGCCATCGACAAAATATGGTCCGCTATGTGTATTACTATAAATAATAAGTGCATTTTTTACTAAGTACATTGTTTTTAAAAAATATGATAATTTTCTCTGCTCAAAAGCCCTGGGCTCTACATACAACTGTTGTCGATTCAATCTCTATATTAAAAATCGTAAATATCTTCAAGTATATATATCTTGTCTACCCTAAAATTATGGTTGGTTTCACTGAAAACAATCCTTATTGTAAAATAATAAATTAGAAAATTATGTTTCACTAGATTTCTTCGTCTATACTTAATAATGCTGTACATAACAAAAAAAGGTATATGAATTACTTTATACAACTATATGTAGTAAATTTAAATAGGCTTTTAAAATAGTATGTATAGATTGTTTTGTTCACCTGATTCTAATATTTTACAAGCAACTTTATTTTAGATTTGTTATCAAGTCCAGTAGCCATGACATCATTTACAAGTACAAAACAATGGTTACAAAATAATTTATCATTGAAGCTTCTTAATCTGGTTTTGCCTATCTATATACATATATTTATATTTTGTATTGATCTTTTTAACTTGTCACTAATAACACATACAAAGTAAGCAAAGAGAACCATTGTCAAAACACTATTCTCCATTTCCCACCACAATTAGAGATATTGAGTGTTGAATGAAGGAATTGAATGCCGGAATGTCTTTTTTAAGTGGAGAATAAATCATAAATCAGTTTCACACTGTATCCCACATACAGCAGGGTAGGCAGCAGGGACCCTAGTGTAAACACACTCCATTCCCCACTTTCTGCCGAATTCTGGAGGCATTGTGTGTTGAGTGGCAGAATTCAACACTGCACTCTTCCTCTACACCAGAGCGAAGAAATGGAAATATAAATAAATATTTCATCTCATCGAGTGGGGATCGAACCCACAACCAGTTGGTTTTACAGTCACACTTTGTGCCCCTGCGCCACAACTGGCCTCTAATATGTCAGAATGGAGAAATAATAATAATTCATTGCTCCAAGTGTGGTCTGAACCCACAACCATTGCATTCACAATTAGACACACCACAAACCTTCTATTCATAGTAGATTAGATAATGTGCAAAATCGAAAATTATATATATTGGTTTCAATTAATAACTAATTTATTTAACATAATATTTGTTACTTTCTATAGAAACACCTGGTTATTAGCAAACTTGGCAACTGATTTTTGTATAAGATATTGTGTTTATTTTGTATGTTACGTTCTTTTTGACCTTTATGTAAATAGTTTGCATATGATTGCCAAATATCTTCATATATATAATGTAATTTTTAAAAAAATAAGTATATTATATGCACTAAATTGCTCATTCTTAAAAATGAATTTATATACAAACTATTATTAATCAATAAGTATTATTTGAAAATAATTAAAGCATAAACTTGATGGTTATGAGTTCTATCTCCTTTCAGGGTTATAATTATATTTAAGCTATTTTCATTACTCAACAGAGTAAGTCAGAGCACTGACATACAAACAGCAGTCAGAGCACTGACATACAAAGACAAAGCTTTGTGGTTAATTCCACCACTCAATTTGCAATGTCTCATCCTAAACATGCATGAAAAGTGGAGAATAGAATGTATTTCTTTTCTGTTTATCCTGATGAGAAAAACAAACAATAATTCCTAATAATTTTCTTTCTTAATAATTATAAATATCAAAACAACTTACCTTATTCAATTGTGGCGCTATTTTAGCAAGCACTGCTTGTTTAGTAGTTTCTACTATCACTTTTGGTTGTTCAGTTACAAGAGGAACTCTGCGTTCTAGTTCATCAATTACTGCTGCCACTTTAGCATCACCTGCTGCAAGTGGTGCAGCAACAAACGGAGCTGCAGTAGCCGCAGCTAAAGTTACACTAGTCTCTGCTGTGGATAGTGCCCATTCGAGCAATGAATGTGCTCCTGAAACAAAACTAGGATTATATATTTTGAAACTAAATTATATATTATACATTACTAAATTATATATATTCAAATCAAGAAAAACAAACCATCAGAAAATTTATAAAATGTTGAATTATAACTCGAGGCTATTTTTTATTTTCATGAGGTGCAGTTGACTATAAGCACAATGGCTTGCTTGCAATGGCTTCGATTTCCAGTTGAAGAGATGGGTGTAATCCCCCCTCTGGTTACAAGACAAAGAATAGTATTGCATTCTGCCACGTAACTCTCAATGTCTCGAAAACTGGGCGAAAAATTGGAAATGGAGTGACAATATCTAATGATATTATATAGCATAGTAACTCACCCTTTACTCTTGTGTACAGAGCTCCTACATGGCCAACTGCTGCTTCTATTGTTGGCAATGCCATAACTTTCTGTACTGATTGAAGCTGAGCCATGCCAGGAGCTGATCCAACATCTGTCGCCATCTGAGAAATATATTCTATTGAAAACTTTTCATATAATTTAAAATAAATTATTTTTTTACAAAGACATTTAAATACAATGCATAATGATACGTATTAAGCAATTACAATATTAGTTTCCTTCGTCGTGTATGGCTTATGAAATAAAAAATATAATTGGCTTATAAAAAAATAAGTGGGTAAAGACATATTTTAGTAATCATTTTCTAGAACAATATTCTGTTTAGATCAATTTGTTACTTTGAACATTTAATACGTACATTATTACATGAAAGTTAAAACGATTTGCAACCGGAAAACCACTAATAATCATTACAGGCGATGAGAAAATTAGAGATTTTTTGTTGTCTCTTTTACATACCTTTAATATCGAGAATAAACTGTTGCACTGCCTAATTTAGAATATAATTGTTATTTTTAAAATATAATACAAAATCGACTAGAGGACAAAGTATAATATGCAAAAGTGGACAAGTGCAAGAAATGCAATTTATAATGTAAATGTCGAAAGATATCACGTACTTGTATATTGAATTAATAATATTAAATGAATTACTTGTTGCTCGCCAAAGAGTATTTAAAGAAGAGTGAACGAATGAACTGAGAAATGTAAATGAATGGAAATTTGATTAGTTTTTAATCTGCGACATTATAGTACGAAGCTACAATTTAATAAAAAAATATATATTTTTTTTTAAATATGAACCAGTCAGTAATAATATGTCTTCAGTTGTATTAAGCATGTAACTTTCAAAACTCACCACCTTTCTTTTATAGTATTTCAACTTTAAATTAAAAAAACAAACTTATTATTACAATATTTTACTATATATCATAAGTTTTACTAATTATTGATTTCTAATACTTAGGTATACAATACAGCACATTTTTGTATTTTTGATTTAGGTATTTATTTATTATTTCTTGAAAATTATAATTATTACTTTTGTTTTTTGGACTTTGATCCGTGATGTGTCTTTAGATAGGGAATATTCATATTGGAACGTGTGTTGAGTCATATTTTAAATCAGCAACAGTAATTATTATGACGCAATTTTAAACTAAATAAGTATGATAAGAAATAACTTAGTAATCCATGGATATATATATATTTGTGATGTTACGATTATATATATTTATATGAATACTTTACTTATTTCTATATAAAAAAATATTATTTCTATTCATTAAAATAATACAACTATATCATGATCAAAACCTAATTATACATTATAAATGTTTTCAATTATTTGGTTATGCTTAAAATAAATAAATGCAACAAGTGAAATAGTTACGTTCAATGTATTTAATGCTAAAATAACAAAAAATAGGCAAAGATATAATTTATTTGCTTGTACTATTAGTCAAAAAATATAAATAAATTGCTTTGCTCAAGGCTAGTAGCGTAGTAGCATAAGGGAACGAAAACGCGACAGGTTGTGGATTTGATCCCCATTCGAGGAAATTAAATATTTAATACTTTCAATTGCTCGCTTTGATAATGTGCCAAAGCGCGGCGTAGAGTTTCGTCACTTGATACGCAATGCCTCCACTTTCCAGAATTCGGTAGACAGTGGGGAACAAAATAAATGGCTTATTTTATAGTTTACAAAAAAATATTTAAGCAACAATTTATATTGAAATGTTTTAAATTTTGTAACAATAAGACTGTTGTTAATCAAATATTACAAATCAAAATGAACCATTAAACTTCAAAGGCAATGGCTAAGAGCTCCAGACGCCCCTAATAATTAATAATATCTGTGCGTCTTGGCCAATATAGTCATAAACAAACATTGGATATGCGGAAAGAGCTGAATGCTGATTGGCCGATGCGGACCAGTCAGATTGGTTTGACAGTATTGGTCAGACGTAGTTTACACAATAATCCGGACTTGGTCCGCAAACATTTGCGATGTCTTGGACAAACGATGTGGTATTGGAATTCTTGGAACACTATCGGACCGAACAAATGATATGGGACCCGAAACACCCGTTGCACAGGAACCGGAGCGAGATCAACGATGCGTGGCTTCGAATACAAAATAATCTAAGCGTTCACTGCTCGGTGACAGATCTTAAAAAGAAAAAAGAATCTTTAATGACATCATTTCGATTCCATTTGGCTAGAAAAAGGAAATCGCCGAACGATTATCGAATTATTTGGTTCGCATATCCGCTCATGGAGAGCTTTTTGGGCGGGAAATACGAATGTGATAATACTGTTCAAACGGATCATGAGGTAAAATATACGTATATATGTAGTATATACATAGGTATTTATTTTATGTAATGAATGGACGCAATGTAATACTAAATATTTAAAAACATTGTTTTTTTTTTTAAATACATACTTTAGGTGGTAATTATCTTGCTTTCTTGAAGCATCAATAAAAATATTTATTACTTTGAAGATTTAAAAGACATAATAAATAATTTACGATTATTTCAATAACTAAATTGGACAGAATTAATGTGAAATCACTATAATTCCCTAAATTATCACATCTGTTTTCCAAAACGTAATTTTAATGTAAATTTTAATGAAAATAAATTATTTATAAAGATTATTTGAAGGTTTTATTATATTTACAGTACGATTCAAGCAATAGTTGTCAAAATACAACATTTAAACAGGTGAATATAAAACGCAAAATTAAGAAAAATGGCGTTGAAACTGAATATGGTAAAAATGAAGCAGTGGACGCAGTGGATTTCCTGAAGTCCTCTACCGATTTAAAAAAAGATAGAGACGAATACGATTTATATGGGCAGCTTCTTGCTAAAAAATTGCGAAAATTAGACGAGCGACAGCGTGATATCGCCATGCACGAGATCGATAATATAATGTTTAATATGAAAATGCATAGCACAGGAGCTCAGACAAGAAGCTATACATCATCACCAACTCCAGGAACAAATAAAATAAAGACACCTATGTTTATTGTCCAACAACACGAAACTTTCGAAGAGGAAAATATTCCTTATCAGGAAAATCAGCATACTTAGCTAATACATTATATTATAATATAAGTGTATATAAAAGACTATGGGGCTGGACTAAATGAGATCATATGTTTGTGAATTATACTTAAGATCTGCGGATTTTTAGTGAAATGTGTCTCAATTATATATTTAAAAGATTTTCTATACTATATTTTTTTAAAAGGACAATCGGAAGTGTTAGGGTTAGCGAATGAATAACGTTCATTGTTGGTCTTTACTACATTTGGTTTATATGGCGTTTAATCACGCACAAAAATGATTTTCGAGAGCTGAAAAGTTTTCTTTTTTGCTTTAAGTCTTACTCGTGCGTCCGCCTTTTCTCTAAAGCCAAGAATAAATCTTTTTACCTTCTTAGATTATAGTAACTTATAATACTATTGTCACGTTTTAGAAAAAATTATAAACAATATTTATTTTTTCATATACGAGTCTATATTAATGGATAAATATCGTATTGTAGGACGATATCAATATAGTAGAATATTTTTGTTACGTTATACCTAGAATAGGTAATTTTTATTTATATTAGTTCTTATTCGTGTATAAATGTACATTACAAAAATTTTATAAAAAAAATATGTGTACAACATACAAAATAGTTGTTTATGTATGGCGTTCCAAGCGTGCTAGACAGAGAACACAAAATATACAAAATTTATTTGATCTTTTAAAGAAAAAGCCGAACATTAAGGACCGTGAAATAAATTTTTAAACTTACTGTGGTTATAGTTTTAAAAATTTTAAAGTACCAGTTATTCCACACTTAGGAAAGAAAAATACTTATTTAGAAAACGTATAAAAATTTGAACGTGACGGGACTCGAACCCGACATTTTCAGGAGACGCGGGTTCGAGTCCCACTACGTTCAAATTTTTATACGTTTTCTAAATAAATATTGTTTAAAAACTTATGTAAAATTTTAAAGTACCCACTTACATATTTTTTAATATAAAATAATAATTTTTTCTCAAATTATTAAAAAAATCTTTTAGTAACGTTGACAGTCATTATAGATATTAAGATTATTATCGTTGTAAGTATACAAATTATTTTCCTATTTATTACAATAAATTATTCTGTACATTACGTATTTCTATCAGTATAATCCTTCCTATATAAAGTAAAATAAGATTAAGGTTTTATAAACATTACGTACGGTACAAACTGCAACGTTAGTAAGTTTTAAGCTCATGTTTATTGTATATTTTAATATTTGGAATATACATTTTTATGTATGTAAAGGAATGTACTTATGCAATTATCGATTGAGTACAGAGCGCATGCATTGAATTACATTCAGTCGATACTTTTGTTTTTTCACCTGGCAATGTGTTATTGTTTTGACATTTTTGTGTGAATTAGTGTTGTGTTTTCACAAACTCTGGATAATCGAGTTTAATTATTTCTGTCATAGATTTGAAATTGAATTATGCACTGACAGATCACTCTTGGGTCCATTATTATTTAAGTGAAATAAAAATATTCCACAAAACGTTATACAATCAAGATATCTAAAGTCTTACCAATTTATTATTAAGCGTTAACGATGATTGATTATCATTAGTCTCTTTAGTACAAATAATCGATTTTAATAAAATCGTTATTATTTACCTTTTCTCGATAAGTACATCTCTATTTATATTACTTGTTGTAGAATGACATTTGACCAAAACAACTTAACCAGTGCAGCTGATTTTGAAAACATACAAAAATGCAGGAGAAATTAAAAAATATATATATTTAAACAACCATTGTAATGATTTAAAAAGGTCATCATGGCTACTTTGATAAAAGAAAAACGGCGAGATGTATGTATTATTATAATATGACATAAACGAACAAGATTGGCGCATTAATTTTTTGACTGTTAATTAATAGAAACAAAGAGCTAATATATGACTAATTATTTAATAGATATAAAATATTTAATTTTTACATTTTCCGTTCTTAGTGTTTTACTAATACAAAAAGTACTATTTTACAAAAATGTATAAGCTTTCTGAAATATAAAGTATAATTCAATATTTTTAATTTAAGGTCAAACAAGAATTTGAATGAAAATGTAAACTTATATTTTTGATTAACATCAAAAAATCTACCGTTTAATTAAAAACAAGTTTTTGTATATGGAGGCCACTATTACTTAAATTGATTACTAATAGAAAAGATTAAATTATTTATTTTATATATTGTAGAAAAAGAAGACAAAAAGCAAAAACATTACAAAAAAAGAGGAAGAACCAGAGCAATTATTTGAAGATAAACCAATTCCAGTCACACCTTTTGTTATATGTGATCAGGATACCATCATTCCGGAAGAAGGAGCATGTGACACAGTAATAGAAACTGATCATACAGATGAAAAAACCACTTTAGTTGTTGAACCATATGTTGAAGAAGTAGAAGAAGAGCTTGAGGATAAAGATGAAGAAAAAATTGAAGAGAAAATGGAACCATCAGCTCCTGTTCTTCAAGAGCAGGAAGTTGTATCATATCCAGTTCTTGTTGAAGTGATAGAGGACAAGCCTAAAGTGAAAGATATTCCGATGCCATTGGAGGAAGCTATCAGATTGTTTGGTGGAAAGGAAATTGCTGAAGTTAGAGTAATTAGTGAACAAGAAGAAGCTAAAGTGGAGGCTGGCCCTCAGACTCAACCAGATCATCCTTTGATTGACTATTTATCAACATTTAGGTAATATGTATTTTTTTTACTTCAAATTGTACTCCAATATAACAGGAGAGGCAGCCATTCCATTCTCAACATTCCTCCCAATATTTAAGAGATTTGGAGAGTTTTGGAACTTTAAGCCACACTTTGCCTTCTGACCAAAAGGAAAATATGTAAATAATTCATTGACATGAGTGGAAAACAGATTTATGGACTGACTGTAAATGTCACATGCGTGGCACCTCTTGGATACCATCCAAACACTCTGGCCACTAAGTGATTGTATGTTCTCATCATCAACATCAGTATTCTTGTATGCTGTTACAACTTATTTATATTGTTACCATCTCTGTAGGGATTTTTTTTACAAATTACCGCTACCCAAAGGTAATTGTAAAGAATTATCATTTGGCAAGAGAGCTTTTTTTAGTCTCACTATTTTGATATATTTATATGTTTTCTCAAAAAGTATGTTTCTTTTCTAAGTGTAGAATAACATTTTAAAAATATTATCTCAATATATTTTTGAAAATGCTATGTATGTTAAGAAAAACATTAACAATTTTACCAAAATTGATGATTTTCATAATATTAACACTAGAAATAGACATAATCTTGGTGCACCTGTAACTCGATTGCATCAAATCCGTAATTCTTTTATGGGACAATGTGTACGCTTTTACAATAGGATCCCAGAAAACGTCAGAGAATTTTTTATATTATGATTTAAAAAAATTGTGAAAAGACGTTTGTGTGTTAAAGGTTATTACCAAATTAATGATTTTGTAAATGATAACACGCCTTGGGAATGAAATTTTCTTTATATTATATGTCAGTTGTATTTTAATTATCGTCATTTTCGAAAGTGACATTAGGTTCTAGTACAAAATGACTGGAAATTGAATAGAAAGAAAGTAAAAAATACAAACTTACCACATCAATTTTTTCTTCCTACCCTGTTCTATGATTTATTATTATCACCCTTCGTTTACTCTGTGCATGCCTTTTACTCTGTGCACTCTGCTATATGCAGGTTTCACCCTACTGAAACTTAGTGTTTAAATACTCTGTTCCCCACGTATCGCCAATTTTTTAAGACAATGCCTGTTAAGCGACGTAGCTCGACGTTTTTAACAGCTTACCAGGTAAAGGAAATGTTTCCTTCCCCCAAAGTGGGAATCGAACGCCCAACCTTCGTATTTACAGTCAGATCCTGTGCAGCTGTACAACGACGACCTTTACTGTCTAAAGTTAAATTAACAAATTATCTTATCACTGCTTTACTTATAATAATTAATTATTTTTCTAGATCTTCATTAAAAGCTGTAGAGCGTGAGCGAAATCGGATAGCAACTGGATATGTCGAAGAAGAAAGATCTAGATCAAACCTATGGAAAGTATACAAACGCACAGTTAATGTATCAGAGAAGTGTTCGTGTGAAGCCCCAATAACTTTCCGAGCCACTTTTGACGTTGCTAACTTTGATAAAGAAAGGTTACCAGCCGCGAGAATGCGCTT
Organism: Heliconius telesiphe telesiphe; assembly: GCA_018249795.1. Lineage (NCBI taxonomy): Eukaryota > Metazoa > Arthropoda > Insecta > Lepidoptera > Nymphalidae > Heliconius > Heliconius telesiphe. The sequence goes on along the minus strand of DWLH01001980.1, from coordinate 1,073 downwards.
AGAATCCTTACTACGAGAGGTGGAGGAGTCGTATTGTCATCATCAGCATATTACACTGCAAACGCATTATGATGTAAGTTCCTTATAATAATGCGATATATATATATATATATATATATATATATATTTTATTAGCTTGAAACTAGAAATATCCGAGGCGACATTTTGTCTTGTTACTAGAATTGAACACATAACCACTGTGTTTATGTGATATGCCATTTTACCACAAGTTGCTAATTTCTGTCACTTGTTGTATTGACTAATAGAACAATATGTGGATTATGTTTATTATTTTGAAATGTGATTTGTCAAACAATTTAGGTTTTATATTTATTTGTACACTGAAATTTTGAGTTTAATAGAAAATAATGGTGATTGCCATTTTATTATTATATTGTTAATATAAGCAAAATGTATCTGAACTATTTCAAGCTTTTATTTATGATATTGATTAAACTGTATGTATATTATGTTTTTTTTTTAACTGTACTCTTATATAATATGGATTGGAGGGTAGGCTAAGGATCGCTTCAGTTGAAGATTCCGTTTAATTTTTTTTTAATTAATAAATTATATATATATTAAATCAATTTGTTTTATAAAATTTCTATAACAACTTTAAAATTACTTTTTTCTATAAAAATATTTACAAATATTCTCTGAAACATTTACAGGTCGACGAATTACTCTACGACATCCTGCAAACGCATAAAGACAATGTCAAAGAAGCACTATTTCTCATATTCCAAGCTATGAGGCTAAGTGACGGAGCCCCTGAAGCTTATTCACAAGCCCTACAACGCTGGGCCTGTATACTGTCAACTTCACTGCTGGACGAAGAGTGTGACGATTCACTTAGTTATTTGTTGTTCTTCCTTCATAATATATTTCGGTGAGTGTTCCTTGCATCTCATCTCATAAATCGTTTTTGCCATTCTTTCGGTGAGTGAAAGAATGGCAAAAAAGATTTATGATGGAAAAGTGAGTGGTAAGAGAGGTAGGGGGAGACCTCGGTTGACCTTCGAAAACACAGTATCAAAGATACTGGAGGAAGGTCACGTAAAAAGCATGAG
>DWLH01001979.1:0-11609 GCA_018249795.1 Heliconius telesiphe telesiphe | reverse complement strand
AATATGATTTTTTAATATATTATCGTAATTTCTATAAAAAAAATTGATTGTTTTGAATTAAAAAATACGACCAATTTGATATTTATAAAATATACATAAAGCTAATTATTTATTACTAACTAACAATATTGTTTTACGACGCCAACAAATTTTCGAGTTGACACTAGACAGAGCATTAGTATTTCCGATTCGTAGCTTATAGTATTACCACCAACGCTGAAATTTCTCGTGCGTTGAATATTGAACCCCATATCGCACATTCAGCGAGAAATAGAAGTATAGCTGCCGTTTAGGCTTTTAAAAACTAAAATTGAAAAGCGCGACAGGAGCCAATCACCGAGCCAATGAACTTAAAGTGTTTTATTTTCACATAATCACGTTTTAGAAAAAATGTTACCAAACTGAATGAATACCGTAGGAACTGAAGCAACATACATAAGTAATAACATATTATATATTATGTATGTATATATTCAAAAATATATTTAATATTCAAAAATATAGATAAATCATCATAAAGATCAAATATTTTTCTTAGCAATCGAAATCATCCGCGAGCTCGTGTAAAAGAGGGTAGATGTAGGTGAAAAAGATTATAAAAGCAGTGAAATTATGTCTATCGGGGGTTGTTGCTTTAGTAGTTGCTTGTAGGCAACGGAACGGAGTCGGAAGGAAAGTCGAGTAAAGTATTGTTATTAGGTGATACATATCACTTATTGCAATTACATAGCATTTCTTTCGAAATAGTTTAGGATCATTTAGAAGATATGTGTTTTTAACGTGTTTTTTTTTTAAAGTTAACCGCTTTCGACTTCTAAAGCTTAAATAAATTAAAATGTTGGACAAAATGGAAATCTAACTCAATCTAAATGCTATAAAATATGACGCATCTATTAATAGTTTACGAACAACTAATCTATGCAGATATGCGGCAACTTGCTAACTGCAAGCACAACATACGATAACTGTCAAAGTAGAGTTTATGAACAGATGTGACTGGTTTTTGTATAGATTATTTATGCTCTCTTAACGTGTTTTTAAAGAGAAAAGAAAACAACAACTTTAACTTTAGGATTATAATATGTTGACTTTAGTGAAGTTTGTGAAACTTAATACATTATTGTTAGTACGCCATTATAAGCATATTGCAAATATTTTGTGACGAGTAAAAGTGTAGTGTATGGAACACTTGTTTATAAATAAAATATTTTTTTTAATATGTATATCTACGTCTATTAAAATAAAAAAAAATACACACACTGTGTTTATTAAAAGTAAAAATTCCACACCATGAAGTGCCAATTTTATGTTTACTTTAAAATAAAATAATTGATAATACATTTAGTATTAGTTATCAGTGATTAAATAAACAGAAGACAATTTAAATAAATTATTATTAATTTATTAAATATATTTATTCTTTCACTGTATGAAAGTTAAAAAACAAAGCAAATAACAGACTGTATAAGAAATGATTTAAATACCAAAAACAAAAACCTTAAAAATAGTAGGGTGTAAATATTTTATTTGTCCGAGTTCCGTTTATTTCAACTGCCGATACAAATGTCAAAATGATGGTAAGTGGAAAAGCGAGCTCAACATAGATTCTATCACCCACTTCATCATTTTATATAGCTTCATTCTAGGATTAGCGCGTACAACACTTATTGTCTCCCTGATCCGCCGCTTGATGGATCGTAAGAATTGCGATGTTAATCATACGTGTGATGTTGTTTGAATGGAGATACTTGTCATGTGATTCATATAAATTGCATTTGAATTTAAATAGAAATGTTAAAAATTATTAAAAAACATAATAATAAACATACAAAGTTAATGTTTCTTGTTCTTGTAAGACGTTGTCTTAGCGCCTGTACCTAGGACGGGTTCGAGTCCCAAACGATGGTATACTTTAAACATATTTGTTTCCTCGTTATAATATTACTCAATATGCTCAGTTTGAAAATAGGGAGCCCATATGTAAGAAGATATTGTCCAACAAGATGTATATTCAAATAAGACGAGGTTTTGTATTATAGTATAAACGAGGTTATATCTTAAGCGAGCTAATAAAAATATTAGTGAAATATTTCAAATAATATACATTTACCAAGTATATAAATATACATCCACTTTAAAGTCACGACGACGACAAAGCAAAGTTTATTCCGGACTTACATTGAATTCCTTTTTTACATTGAATTGAATACCGGAATTCTAAGTAATTATCTTTGGGTAGCGGAAATTTGTAAAAATCTCCCTACAGAGATGCTAACAACATAAATAAGTTGTAACAAGCGTATAAAAATTTCGACGTAGCTCGATGGGAACGTATGGCTTAGCGGTCAGAGCGCCTGGTCGGTTTCCAGGAGGCGCGGGTTCAAGTCCCGCTACGTTCAAATTTTTATATGTTTTCTAAATAAATATTTTTCTTTCCTAAGTGTGGAATAACACTTTAAAAAATGGTAAAAAAATATTAAAAAAAAATAGTATTCTCTCTTGCCAAACGATAATTCTAGGTAATTATCTTTGGGTAGCGGAAATTTGTAAAAATCACCTTACAGAGATGCTAACAACATAAATAAGTTCTAACAAGCGTATAAAAATTTCGACGTAGCTCGATGAGAACGTATGGCTTAGCGGTCAGAGCGCCTGGTCGGTTTCCAGGAGGCGCGGGTTCGAGTCCCGGTACGTTCAAATTTTTATACGTTTTCTAAATAAATATTTTTCTTTCCTAACCTAACGTGGAATAATACTTTAAAAAATGTTAAAAAATAATTCGCGTACTTGCCTCATCTTACGTACCTCGCAGTTACTTCTCTACATAATAGCATCAAGAACGCATTTTCCAGAGTTCTGGCACCAATATAGAATGTAAGATATTCTCAGACAAAATCACATAACGTCGGCTCGGAGAGCCCCGTTTATCTGATGAAAATTTGTCATCATCGCGAAGATGAAATCGAGGAAGAACCGGAATATCGCGTTCCAAGGTGACCGAGAAAGTACAGGTGCGTTGTAGCTTACACAATAACTTGAGATAAATGCGCAAAGTTTACTCAAATTTTTAATTTTCCTACAGCTTAGGCATAATGACACACATAAAATAATACTTTTCTTACCATAATCATTTTGCAACGCTATAGGTAATACGCTTTTAAGATACTTTGTTGAATGAATTGAAAGAGAAAATACAATGTTTTTTTCTTAGATATTAATTAATATTTTTATTAATATTTTTCACTCAAAAATCTATAATGCTAATTAATTTTTATCGATATTTTTTTATATTAATTATATAAGAATTTTGAACATTTAAATTTCTTAAAGAAACATATTTTTTTCATATTCTTTTCTTACTTTACTCGCTTACGGTTTCGTTAGTCTTTCTGGAAATGCAATGAACAAATTTCATTTGTCTATAAATAATTATGTACACTTAACGATTATAATAGATATAATACATTTAATTTAATCCTCAATTGCATAAATTAATACCATTTAGGTCGACACTGTATTATACAATAGAATAGCAGTGAATGCATAATTTTGATCAACTCCTCCATAAAATTCCATATTCCTCCATTGAATATTCCATAATATACGAGTATTCTGTGTGGAATATCGTACGTTGGTGTATTGTTCAATATGCATAATTACCTATTCGCTGTAGGTGGTTTGTATATTAGCACAATTACTTCACTAGGTAAATACCGCGGGGCGCTGCGGGGGAGCTGCTGGCTGAACTATAAAACAAGGTACTAAGATATGTACGAGGTACTATTAACATCAATGGTAATCCGTCCTTTAATAAGCTTTGAGTGGAGTTGAGTATGAAAGGACTAGATTCTGTTAAAGTTCATTTAATCTGTTGCTATTGTGACGTTCATATTACTGATATTGGCTACTACATATTATAGCGTTAAAGAATGAATAGTATTGATTAATACATATATATAAAGAATAAATATATACATAATGAATAAATAAAAACAATGTGTCTGCATTTTAAATATACTTACCAAAAACAACTACATGAAGCAGTAGAGCAGATGCTGACACAGGCAAAATTATTTTATTTATAAATAATTTTAATTACGTCGCTTTTAAATACGTTACAAATATATAAAATGATTAATATAAATTAAAATATTGCTTAAATTAGTCAAAAAAGTTTTACATAAATATTTTAAAATAAGATAAATAAAGTAATAAAGTTTTAAAATATTCTCCAACAGATAGTTTTACTTTTAATATAATACCAATATCGAAAACAGTTTACAAACGAAACCTGAAAATTCTCTACAGTAAAACTGAGTAATTAACTTCCTTTATTACGAAACACGGAACAATAAGAGTAGTTTTAATTGAACTCGCGTTCCTATAAAAGCTTTTATACAACATGAAAACTATAATACAAAATGCAAATAACTTTTGTACAGTCATATTTGTATATGTATGTTAAACTGTGCATCTAGATTACACTCTAATTTTTTAATTTTTGGGTGGATGAGTGTATTTTGCAAAGTAAAACATAGTCAATTCTTTGAAAACTGTAAAATGTAAAATATTTCTTGTTAAGAATGCAAATTTAGTAAAAAATTTTTTATTAATAAACTTTCAATAGTGTATAAGTTACTATAGCTTAGTCCTTTAGAAGTAAGTAGGCATGAAGGTATATCTAAAACCTACTAATACAATTGTCTACTTTCTGTGCATTTTAGAAATACTATAATGGTATGATTTTCACTTTCAAGTGAAAATATTTTCATGAGTTAATAGTCGAATGGTATATTACTTATACATATGAAAATATTTTCTATCAAAATTAATTCTACAGCCAACAACCTAGGGCATTAAAACATGTGAAACGTAAACTTTTAAAAAAATAGTGACTACACTACAAATTTGTTCTGTTCAACTCGTGTAATGAAAATTAGAAAGTAGAAGTCACTTTAACATGTTGTAACATACGTAACATACACAAGCAAGATGAGTGCTGAAAATACATTTGGTCTATAAACAAAAATAATTGTAAAATTTTAAAATTAGAAAGCTAAAAATAAGCAATAAACTTTAATTAAATTCTTGACACTGCACAGTGAACAATAATTCCTGGTCTTCGAAAACTTCTACAAATCCACTGGGACGAATTTATTTGAAAGTTTATTTAGTACTTGTTTTTAAAAAAAGTCCAGTAGAGTTTGGCATGTCAGAATCATACATAATATTAAAATAATAAACATTAATAAAATAAAACCAATTTCAAAGCTGCGAGTATTTTATATGTTATTGTTAATTATATGCATAAACTAATACAAAAACTAAATTCTAAAAAATTATATTTGAATTACTTCAAAGTAAAGAAAAGTGAGGCCAATCGTGGCGAAGTGGCGACTATAAGTGTGCGACTGTCAACGCGCCTGGTTGTGGGCGCAGCGTAGATACACCCTCTTTAGAGGCTTGCAAAGTGCTATCAAATAGTAGAAGGAGCTACTTCTGCAGTAATTGCTTTAATACTTTTAGTCCGTTATACAAACTTTGGAGAGGTTGATGCAACAGCTTCCAAAAATAATAAATAAGTATCTAAGGAGCTTGAGTTGTACTATATGTACGAGTATGTACGAGAAATAAACCAGAACGTAAGGAGAAAGGTTAACATTGTATATTTAAGGAGAGTTAATTTGTCACTTTTTATTTTAGATAAATAAAAAAAAATCAGCTTCACGCTGTATCCCGCACACAGCAGGGTAGGCAGAGGGAACCTAGTGTTAACACTCCGTTCCGCACTTTCTGCCGAATTCTGGAGACATAGCTTATTGAGTGGCAGAGCTCAATGCCGCGCTTAGCCTCGACACCAGAGCGAAGAAATGGAAATATAAATTTAAGTTAATATTTCATCTCCTCGAGTGGGGATCGAACCCACAACCAGTCGATTTTACAGTCACACTTCGTGCCGCTGCGCCACGACTGGCCTCAATTTATTTTCGCGAAGTACTGTTCCCTCAGAGTAACAAAATATTATTTGCGATAATAAAACAATATAAATGAAAATCTACACTTGACAGTTTATACTTTCACTGTATAATTTTGAAACACAATATAAATGAGAAAACAAAACACAATCAGTCATTACATTACTTTTAAAGTATAATATTTAAACGTAATCCGAAGAATATAAAGTCATCTGAGAAAATTAAGCCAAATTTTGTAGTTATATAAATAATTCCATGTACAAGCAAATTGATCCAGTTAAAGTTTACTAATTTATTTACGCCCAATATTAATAACCTATCTCCAACGTCAATCTTAGATTGTTTCATATATCTATCCAATCTAGAGATTGGAAACTCTCTTTTCTCTTTGAAATCAGCAAACTTTACTTGGATCAGATTAATTAAGTTTACTTTACGAACGTGATGGATACAAGTCGAAGGCTTATCGTATATGATGTATTAAACTCAATACCTGAGTCCACTTTAAACATGATCATGCAATCAATGAATCCCATCATCTCATAAAAGAGTAAACGTTGTATTAATAAAAGCCACTGCATCATGTATGTAGCGGCCGCTTTTGTTCTTTGTTTTTTTTTATATATTCTACATATTTTAAAATCATGTTTATTAATGGTAGGAAACTATATAGACACTGATCCTACTACTACATTTAATATACTAAGTGATGTGCATTTATAATGACGTGATGCTGCATTGCTCTATAATAATACCTATATAAAATGAAATAAATATATAATATAAAAATAAATATTTATCTCTTGTAAATAAAAATGAAGCTTATTAGAGCAGTCGAATATTTTGAGCTCCTATAGATAGTTATACATCAGTTAGTTCCTGCGATCAATCGGAGTGAGCTCATTTGTTCGTGCGTATTTCACAGTTCCAACAAACGACATTTCCATTAAATTCAGGACATTACAATGGGGATTACACATTAAAGCCACTCGATAGCGGTCATCAGGCTCTATACGACCAAGTGATTGTGCTAACATTTCTTAACTTATCTTTGAACATAGACTGCTTAGGGAGATTTAAATATTATTTGCTGTACAGAGGAACTCTAGAAAATATTTAGATATAATTTAAAATGTAGTAATTTCATTGATTTCCATGAAGAAAATCAGCTTCACGCTGTGTCACGCACACAGCAGGATAGGCAGAAGGAACCTAGTGTTGAGACACTCCGTTCCCCACTTTCCACCGAATTCTGGAAGTATCGCATGTTAAGTGGCGGAACTCAAAGCCGCACTTTGCCTCGACACCAGAGCGAAGAAATGAAAATATAAATTTAAAAAAATCGAACCCACAACCAGTCGATTCCGTCGTACGTCAAAACATGCCAAAAGTGTGGAATTAAAAGTTGCAGACAAATTATAAGCGCGAATAGTTATTGGGTTTTGAACTAGTTTTTAAAACACTACTGTTGTTTAAACCTCTTCGCTTTCATTGAAATTGTAAAGTTTGGTAAATTTTGCTTCAAATAAAACGGGTTGCCTTTTAATTAACTGTTCGAAAAAAGGTAAAATGATTAAGAGAGTCGTCATTCAGTACCTATAAAATTTAATACATTCTTTTTCACTCACATAACTACTGTATCTCGTATGTTATACTATATCGCGTTATTTTAACGAATATAGTTTAGTTATTCAATTTCCAAAGAGCTATTATTCTTTTAAATAACTGTCCTGATATTTTCATTTCCTATTATTTAAAGTACTTTCCCAGTGCACGGACCGGAGTTCAAGAAGTAGAAATATTTTAAGAATCCTTTGTAAGATGATCAGCTTCACGCTGTATCCCACACACTGTAGGGTAGGCAGAAGGAACCTAGTTTTCAGTACCTATAAAATTTAATACATTCTTTTTCACTCACATAACTACTGTATCTCGTATGTTATACTTATATCGCGTTATTTTAACGAATATAGTTTAGTTATTCAATTTCCAAAGAGCTATTTTTCTTTTAAATAACTGTCCTGATATTTTCATTTCCTATTATTTAAAGTACTTTCCCAGTGCACGGACCGGAGTTCAAGAAGTAGAAATATTTTAAGAATCCTTTGTAAGATGATCAGCTTCACGCTGTATCCCACACACTGTAGGGTAGGCAGAAGGAACCTAGTTTTCAGACACTCCGTTCCCCTCTTTCTGCCGAATTCTGGAGATATTGCGTGTTGATGGCAGAACTCAACGCCACGCTTTGCCTCGACACCAGAGCGAGGAAATGAAAATATAAATTTAAGTAAATATTTCATCTCCTCGAGTGGGGATCGAATCCACAACCAGTCGGTTTTACAGTCACACTTTGTGCCACTGCGCCACGACTGGCCTCATCTACGCTATTTATCTATTGATATTACAATTCGTCGAACATCATCATAGCTATGTATAAAATGAATATCACTGTGCTTGTAACGTGTTCACACGTCAAAAGCTTTTACGGGTATAAATACAGGTTGTGACATAAATTAATTCGTATAATTCGACGACTATCGACGCGGTCGGTGGTATCACTAAAGGTCTGTAATAATCCTCTGGATGTATCCACAAGCACGTTACATACGTGCGTACGTGTATGCTATATAATGTACCTATGAACTTCCATCATGCGTGTTTAATAGTAAAAAGGAATAATTGTGAAAAAATGTTTTGTTGTTAGTCCTTTGTATTTTATTGTCAATTTTAAAACAAAATAAATCACTTTCTCGCTATATCCTGCATATAGCAGGGTAGACAGAGGGGACCTAGTGTTAAGATACTCCGCTCCCCTTTCCGCTGATTTTTGCAAGGCGTTGCGTGTTGAATAGCGGAACTCAACGCCGGGCTTTTGCCTTGATGCTATGCCAGAGAAGTGACAATATTAATAAATAATAATTCATTCGAGTGGGGTTCGAACCCACAACCTTTGTGCCCCTGTGCCACCTCAGCTTCCATGACGAAAAAAGATAGATTTCGTGGCCTCTTAAAATCTAAATTTATTCAACTAGAACGCGTAAAAACAACTGAAATTATTTTCTGCAAACGTTTAGTCACCACAGTAAATGGAGAAATAATTTATAATCCTTTGTTGTATGATACATTTTTTTACAAACAAGCCGTCACGGACATGTTGTGTATTCTAAACATGAAAAAGCATTTTATTGCTAACAGCCTTTTAAACGCCGCGTCGTAATCGGACATTTCAGTTACCATTTAGTTTATTTTCCGATTGAAATTGCAAAAGTTGCAGCAACACACACAATAGTATTTTATATTTTTAATTTCATAAATTTTTATTATCATTTTTGATTTGATTATTTGTAAAAATATAAGATAAATTGTGAAAAGAATATCGTCACCAATCGAAGAACGGTTTGTGGTGATTATGTCATATGATTAATATATTTTAGTTTATTTTAAATTTCGCAAGTCAAATATTTCTATATCACTTATGTAAATACGAAACACATGCTGACAGCGCGCAGTAGTGCGTAATATTTAAACAGCTGAATAAAACAGCCGTGTAGTCAAGGAGTCGTTAGCTTAATAGGTGTTTCCATTACATGCAGTAAAAGTTCACTAAACATAACTTTTATAACTATTCACTATCAGTAGGGAAGTGTAACTAGCTCATTTATCAAATTAAAATCAAATCACCTTGCTGTGTGCGAGATACAGCGTAAAGCTGATTTTTTTTTTATTTAATTTAGTTTAGCTACTTACAGCTTACTATATTAAGTGGATTGTCAAATGCATATCTTTTATATTTCTATCGCCTAAGATTTGAATCATTTAAATTGGAGATGCCTAGAACGAGAGCACTTCCAATGGCAGTTTGTGTCAGACGACACGAGCAGCACTACTTCGACAAAGTTCGACTAACGAGTTCTGGAGATTTCGTGATGCCGTAATGGCAAAAGAATTATATCTGCAAACATTTTTCGCTAGTTTGAACACTCTTTTACAATTTTGTCCATAATTGCATTTATTCTGAAAATCGGCAATCGTTGGAAAGCTAAACATTATACCAACAACGATAGAGACAAGAGGTCGTTACGTAAAACGGTGTCTCCATTTTCTACGCTATGGATTTTACTGAGTATTGTTTTATGAAGTTTCAGCCACTTTTATAACATATTGCAAAAATAAACATTTAAAAAACTATATTATAATATTTTATTTAAATATGATGAACCTTTTATTGATAGATATCTTAATTTTCTGCGACACAGAATATGAAAAAAATATGAAAGTTAAGTATACACGTCTCGCCACTTCAAAAATTTAAGCGAATGTGGCTAAATTTTCAGCTAAGTTCTAAATTTAACGAATTTCATCATAAGATTTAAAATTTAGCTGAAAAAAGGTGTGTAGCGTGAAATTTACGTTATTAGTTCACAGCTCTGCTAATGTGAATATGATATATACATGGAACTATACAGATTTTTTTATGGAAAATACCTACTAATAATATATACTCGTATTTGTTACTCCAGCAGCATTTTAAGATACTATTAAATCGAAATACATATGCTACACATTGAAATATTTTTGATAATCTCAGGAAAACTATTATTATTAGTAAAGATATAAATTTTGAAATTTGACAAATTCTAGATATCAGAAGTAAAAATTATACATCGTTTCGCGCCCAGTGAAGTTGAAGTGAAGAAAAAAACTGACAACGCGTAATATTATACGAACCATTTCGATTTCCAGCTAGTGTTAAAATACTCCGCTACAGATAGTTCGTCGAATTCTAGAGACATTGCATGATGAGTGGCGGAACTTAACGCCGCACTTTGCCTCGCCACCAGAGCGACCAGACCAGAGCTGAAAACATTTATCTAACTATATAGGCTAGGAGAAATTTAGGAGAGTTGGCGAGGAGTTTGAGCACTCATAACATTACTCGGAGTAACGACGACGAAGTCAAATATACCGAAGTTAGCCTTCTTAAGTGTATTGCAAAGTTCATGTAGCGTGTGCGATAAAGCTTTTGACATACATAGTATAATAACACTATAATAACTACATTTTATATTATACCTTACTCATTTTTGTTTTGTATGTAACAGTTTATAAGCTTAGATAACGATATGGTTTCGTTGTATAAAGTTAGCAATAGATAGAACAGGACAGAAATGTCAGTCAGTAAGTGACATATCGGCATAGAATCAAACGCCTATACAGGTGGAAGGGGCAGCGCTCCTTTTACTTAACTTAACTTAACTTAGCTTCACGTTTTATCCCTAGCGGGGTAGTCAGAGAGAACGGAGCGCCAAACGCTACGGTCTCTACATACCTCTTTCGCCTCGTCCACTGTCATCAACCTCTACATAGATGCCCTGGGGGTCCTCATGCTTTTTACGTGACCGTCCTCCAGTATCTTTGATACTGTGTTTTCGAAGGTCAACCGAGGTCTCCCCCTACCTCTCTTACCACTCACTTTTCCATCATAAATCTTTTTTGCCATTCTTTCATCTCTCATTCGTTCAACGTGCCCAAACCAGCTGAGCACGTTCTTCTTCATTCTCACCGTGACATCCTCGCTAGTACCTGCCATTCTGTGTACCTCTTCATTGCGGATTCGATCAGCTAAGCTGACTC
>DWLH01001978.1:0-11609 GCA_018249795.1 Heliconius telesiphe telesiphe | reverse complement strand
TTCACAGTCCCATTTCTCTTTTTCTTCTACTTTCATTTCCACTAAATCGTCTTCTGATTCCTCTTCTATTTCTTGTAATCGCTGTATTCTGGAATTGTATTGATATTTTGTAAAAAATATGTATATACCTATTTTTTTTAACCGACTTCTATAAAAGGAGGAGGTCATCAATTCAACTATATTTTTTTATATTTGTTACCTCAGAACTTTAACTGGGTGGACCGATTCTTATGATTATTTTTTTTATTCTCAATTCTCAATAAAAAAAGAATTATAAAAAGCTAAGAGGTATTATTACAGTTGCTTCACAGTTTGTATATTATAATTTACAGTATCACCCACTGCTTTACATATGTTTTTTTTTATATATATATTTTCATATTAAATTCTTTTTTTGAAATATTAACTTGATATTAAGGATTTAACCTCTCCCAAGCATTTTTTTGTTAATTTTATGTTGACATTACTGTTTCTCTCTTGTAACAATCCAGGAAGTGTTTTTAACATTTTAAAAGTGTTAATCCACACTTAGGAAAGAAAAAATACTTATTAATCGACCTGCTCGGTTTCCAGGAGGCGCGGGTTTGAGTCCAGCTACGTTAAAATTTTTATACGTTTTCTAAATAAGTAATAATTAATCCAGGAAGTGATTAAGGAGTCACAGAATCAATCAGGAGTCTGATCCTGAGGCTGTTTGGACTTTGTGTGGGGTGGTTGTAGTTTACAACATATACATACAGTAGAAACTCGATTAGCCAACCTAATTGCACTCTCATAACATAGACATAAGTGTAATCAAAAATCCGGATATCCGGTATAAATCGGGTTTTTGTTCAAATGTAGTACATAATTTTATTATGTTAACAAAAACAATAAATGCATATGAAAGAAAATCTATGTTCATTAAGAAATTATGAAAAGCTACATTTTCCAACATACACATATTTACGTAAATATTTCACATTAAGGCACGAACGTTGTCCGGATAATGGTTAAAGCGTATAACTGCAGGCCGCGTAGTCGAGTTTCTACTGTATAAGTTTTTAATATAAAATATTACTCTAATATGAGGAGGTATCTCATTTAATTAAGCAACCCACACGATTAGCGACCACAGAGCTCTGTCCGTTTCAACTAATTATAAGCTAAATTTTACAAAAACGTTTACATAAATATGGCTATGTGTTATTCAGATGTACGAGATATATTACTGTGAAGTAATATATCTCGTATATATTACAGTACAGTAGTTTCTGCGTGAAAGTGAAACAAATATCCATTTATAATTTAGTAAGAAAAACGTACGAGCGCTTGTGAACAGACACGTAAGTTACAGCACATTCCGCCTTTGATTATTGCGCTTCGATGTAGCTTCCTTTAGTACTGACTCTACTGACATTTCTATGATCCAAAAGTGCTTCTAATGGCCTAGCCTAGTTGAATAAAGAATATTTAAATGTTGATTTTTGATTTTGACAGTCAATATGAGGTCTCTTGTCGGGTGTGCACAAAAACCACAGTTGATTTAATCACGGCATTATATACAATATATACGGTAGACAAGTTGTGGCCGCACTGAAGCTAGTTTTTCTGAACTTTTGCTCTTTGTTCACTCTGGAAAACTTAACTCAACCGGGATTGCCTAACTTTGTAGTAGTCGGGATAATCGCGAACTCATATAATAGAAATCCGGATAATCTAATCTCCACTACAATTTCCGTTACTCACCTGGCGACCTCGTTCTCCTTTTCCAGTTGGTACCTTCTCTTGGACTCCTCGAATTCCTCGGCTGCTCTCAGTAGCATGTCGTGGCTCTCCGGCATGAACCCCTCTATCTCGTCCAGGTCTAAGGCGCCTAGTTCTGTATCATCATATTCTGCGAACATCTGTTGTTAGGAGAAAGAAAATTATATGAGTTAAAGAATAATGTAGTTAATTGTCAAAAGATTTAATTGTTTAATATGTTGTCTTACAAAATAGTAACATATATAACAGGATCTTTCATTAAGCGCGTCTTATCTTTAAATTTAAATAAAACAAAGTAACTGAGATATTATAAAAATTTCTTATTCGTTTCCCATTGATACCATTATGTGTACATCGTAGTGTCGTTCAAATATCCACCATGGCTTCTCTCAGTGGAGCGCGTCTGAAATATCCACTTTCTCTGACTTACTTACTTTCCATGACTCTGGCTTAAAAATAAGGCTGAACATGATCAATGGTATAGATTATAATGGCAAAGAGGACCACTCTGGTTTGTAGCTTAATCAGATACATGCGACTTAAGAAAACCCCACAAGAAAAAATTTGACAGCAGCAAATCGCACGATCTCGGTGACTAGTTCATATCACCTCCACATGTGATGATCATGCCCTCAAATCGTGGCACGAGCTATGTGGCACGTAGCGCAGTCCTTTTGTGACCACATGTTGTTCGTGCCCAGATCATCCAATTCATATTTAGATTCAAAAGAAGGTGGTGATCATCGTTCTCGCCGTTGACAGTGATGGCCTGGCCAACAATTCTCAAATAAATATGGACTGATAAC
Source organism: Heliconius telesiphe telesiphe (assembly GCA_018249795.1). Classification (NCBI taxonomy): domain Eukaryota; kingdom Metazoa; phylum Arthropoda; class Insecta; order Lepidoptera; family Nymphalidae; genus Heliconius; species Heliconius telesiphe. The sequence continues at coordinate 9,057 of DWLH01001978.1, read as the reverse complement.
GCGGCCAGCCCAGGATCAGCAGTGATTTTTTCGAGATGCGCTGAACGTTTTAGGATCTAACGCGGATTGTATCGTCTCAAATTCGACAGTTTTATTTGTTCACGTAACCAAATCATCCGAAAAAGGACCTCAGCGCTAAAGACGATTTTTCAATGAAACTTTGGGTCAGTTGCCAACTGCTTAATCTGTCTTAATGGGAACAGAGTATCTTAATACTAGGTTCCCTCTGCCTACCCGCACGATATAACGCGAAGCACAAAAAATATATTCAACGACGTATCATTTATCAAAATCGTAACAAAGAAACGGACATATATCCAAATTATATACACACTAAAACAAAACCCTACTTTTAGACTGCCGCAGTCGGGTAAAAACACATTTGATTCTCTTTTTTTTAGGAACGCCTTATTGTAATAATAATTTAAAACAAAAATAATACCTTTTCAAATCTATTATCAAGTAACGACAATCCCTCGTTACGTTTAATGACACTCGATGACATTGAATATTGGGAGAAACGGGATTTCGTGTCATCCTTATCCCATGACGGCATTTTTGGTCTTCTTTCCTGAAAAAAATAATAATTTAATAACTTGGATATTTTTTATTCCCTGATTGGGAATTGAACTCACTACTATCTACTACTATCGACTATCGAAGGTATTTAAATAAATACATATTCTTGTTATCATTCAGGTGTCTAGTGATAAATTTTTTCATTTGTCTTTTTTTCCAACTTCACAGTTTCTTACGCATAGCAGTATAGACAAAGGAACTCTCTTGTCAAGACGGTTCTTTACTTTGACCCAAATTTATGGAATTATTTCCCTGAATAGAACTCGAACCCACGACCATCACATTTACAATTAGTCTGAAAAGTGCACAAATATGATGTCTATTAATATAACGATAAACGGTAAGGTCTTAGGATTTAGGATTTTTTTTTTATTTTCTTCCCGAGTGAACAATGAACCAACGTTCAGAAAGCCTAACTTCATAGCGGCCACGAGTCGTGGACCGTACCATATATTAAATATGTAATATAATTAAGAACCTGAGTCCACAATAAGTATTGTATTAGCTATCATGATCTAAACTTGTCATACATCATTCCAACTTGCTCACTTTATTTCATAACAAAGCAAAATTATTTAATTAATCAGCTTCACGCTATATCCCTCATACAGCAGATGTGTACGGGTAGTATTAAGACACTCCATCCCTCACTTTCCCCTAAATTTTTCTAGGCGTTGAGGGGCGGAACTAAACGCTGGGGTTTTTGCCTTGGTGCGAGTGCATGCTCAAGTGGGAATCCAACCCACAAGTTAGCCACGACGGCCTCAACGGTACGGAATTAATTAATTCACATCTATTTTATATATGACACAGTTCAAAATAATAAAATAGAAAATGTTAATTAACCTGTGATTTTCCACTATCATCATCAGAGTCCAAATCAGATGCAAACGCTTTCTCTGAGTCATCATCATCATACATACTATCATCATCATCTTCTTCTCCTTCATATTCTTCTTCATCACCTTTAAAAAATATAATACAAATAAAAAAATTGAACTACGGAACTAAGATATCAAACAGTGCAGAGAAAGGCTTATATAAAACAACCAACCCAAGCAACCCAAATACGACCTATGTGCTATGTTTTATTCTGATGAACTATATTACTGTAAGGTTTCATTTAAATCCAATCAGTAGTTTTTGGGTGAAAGTGAAACAAACTTCCATTCATCCTCACTAACTCTTACATTTATAATGTAGCACATAAGAAATGTTTCTTACTAAATTATAATTGACATTCAAGTCAATTGATCTTCGAGACACAGTGATATATGATGATACTGGACTTAAACAGCTGAACCTCCTTCATGGGGAGCCCATATATATGCAGGTGGATGACAATGGACGAGGCGAAAGAGGCCTGCAAAGATCTTAGCTTTTGGCGCGCCGGTCTATCTGGTCATCCTGCTAGGATAGTGTTAAGTTTAATAAAAACTGCCAAACCTCCATCCCCCATAGCCAACTCTATAAAGTTATCTTCTAATTGATTGTCAGGATCTTCAAAGTCAAAGTCCTCATCTAATGCTGCAACTACTTCTGGATCCAAATTTAAGCATAAGCCTAAAAAAATATAATTCATTGCATATTAAATCAAATAATGTAAATAGTCGAGAATAGGCCGAGGGAACACAGGATCCTAATATTAAGACATTCCGTTCTTCACTTTCCGCTGACTTCTGGATGCACTGCGTCTTGAGTGGTGGAATCTCGGACTCGTTACCAAAGTGATGAAATTAAAATATTGAATATTTAATTTTCCCAGGTGGGAATCGAACCCTCAACCTGTCACTATATATAATACATAGACTGGCAATATATATAATACATAGTGCAGTAAGGAATAATATCTTAATAAAAGTTCTCTTTCTTTCTCTTTGTCTACTCAATATTATGTTTAAGGTATAAAACATAAATATCATGTTTTGCGGCTATTTGTATGTTTACTTTACAACAGTAAATTCTTATTGATGCATTTTAGATATGTAATAATTTTAACACATTTTTAAATTATACACTTTGGGACCGTTGTGTCGCAGTAGCATAACAGCGCGGCTGTAAATGCGACAGGTTGTGGGTTCGATACTTAGTTGGCGGAATGAAATATATATATATTTTTTCATTTTCTTACTGGTAACGAGGCAAAGTGCGGGGTTGAGTTGCGAAATTCAACACGCAATGCTTCGAGAATTAGGCGCAAAATGGGGAACAGAAATATTCTAATGGGCATGCAGTGTCTTAACAATAGGTTCACAGATTGTCTCTGCCTACGATGCTATGTGCAAGATATAAAAAAAGGTAAGATCACTTAAGTAAAAATGCAATCCACAACCACCCCAGAGGCCGGCAACATAATATGTATGCACCTCTGATGTGCACATGGTTGTGAGTGGTGGTGATATTTACGTTTGATATTGTATTTTAGTATATTTTCGTTTGACTTGTCTTTTTCATAAAAAATCCTGTATAGTCAGAGTTGAACTCACTAAACAAAAACATACCTTGTGAAGCTGCCTTATTCAATAATCCCACATCTTCTTCAACTTCGGAAGCAAACACTGAGCTGGGTAGCTTTATGTTGTCCGTTATCTCTTTATCTGTATCAATGTCTTGATCTTGACTTTGAATATCAGGTTTCTCTTTCCTTTTATGGGTGGATTTCTATGAAATTATATTAATATTAAAAAAAAATGCTTTATATAGCAGAGTAGGCAGAGATAACCTAGTACTAAGACACTCTGTTCCCCACATAACAACCAATTTTTGAGCAGCGAAATCAACGCCTCACTTTGTCTAGGTAACAGACCCAATAATCTAAATTCCATCACAATTTTCAGTTAAACATTGTGCCAATGTACCAAAACCAAGAGAATATTTTGTCATCAACACACTCCCTTTTCCATTTTTCATCTATAACCAGGATGATAATACAGCATTTTGAGTGGCAACCTTAATTCTGCATCATACCTTAACAGAGCAATAAAATGAAAAAAAAAAATTAAATCATTCAGCCCAGTGGCCAACTTGGGATTGACACACTGATCCACTAAGGCCTCGTTTGTTTTTAATATTGATATAGGGTTGTGTTTTACCCCATCAAGCCTAATATATAGTATTCTTAGAGGTTCTGTAGTAAAAAGGGGCAGGAGGAATTAGGTTGTACAATCTAGGGCACACTCTTCGAAATGTATATGGTAAAAACATGGTGGCTAAGGCTCTGCATCTGAGTCGTTTCTCAATCAACTCTAAGCCTGTAATTTGTACTTGGCAGAGCCATCTTAAAACTGAGAGTATTACTCCTTACATGGTCTTACTTGTGCTTTATATGTAGTGTGAGAAGATATTGGGGGGGTAAAGTACTGTCTCACCTTAGAGAGGATGCCAAATTTCTTACCATTGAACTATGGATTCAATGTATGCGAAAATAATTAATGCGAACCAAAATTTATTTTTAATATGATATTATTCTATATATGGTTTACCAAGTATATTGCAAGAATAAAAGTATCATACAAGTGATACTTTGAAAATACAATTAAACAAATTTGTGCACCAATTAGAAACCACAATAAGAATAAATTAAAATATAATAGAATAAAACTACAATGAATAAAAATTACTTACAGGTTGTAAAACCATAGTAACTTCTTGAGTGTCCTTAAGATGTTGTAAATAATTGTAGTCATCATCAAAATAGATTCCATATTTATGTTGTTCCTCTCTTCTCTGCTCTAGGGTTAACTCCTTAAATAATATAAGCAGTAGAGAAATTAAAATAAACTTTTTGAAAAAAGCACTGAATACATAAATTAAAATTTTTACTGATTTCTGTTTGGAAGATATGAGAGAAAACCCATTATTGGAGGCATCTGCTAATCCGATAGAACCCATGACTGACTGATTTTTTATCTCTGAAATTTTGGGTGCTCATTATTGTATTTTGGCAATACTTTGGTACGAAATGGTAAAATTCTTACAGGATCTTTTTCTTTTCTAGAAGGTATGTTAGCGTTTACAGGCACAAGAACACGTTGCGGGGCACTTTCATCAGCAGCTAAGGGATCTCTTTGCGATCTGTGTACTAGATTGAACGTGACTGCTTTCTTTCGATCTATAAACTTCTTTTTAGCTTTCGGCTGAAACGAAACACTTTTTTTTTATACACTGGATTATATATTAAGAAAATAGTAATGTGTGAAAGTGAATTTATACCATTTTGGACGATTTTTATGTAAAATTTCTAAAATATAAATAATTCAACGCAAAAACATGTGTTGTTTTTGTGATTACAGATTAAAAAAGAATATTTGTGTGTTTTGATAGTGACACTTAACGTGCTGTGTTCCGTTCTACGCATTATTACTCAATAGTAAATCAATATATACATTACTATTTTATTTTATAATGATTTTAGTTTTTATTTGGTTTGTAAAAAGTATTAAAAGTACTTATTTATAAAACATATAAAAATTTGAACCTTGATGAGAACGTATGGCTTAGTGGTCAGAGCGCCTGGTCGGTTTCCAGGAGGCGCGGGGGTAGAGTTCTGCTACGTTTAAATTTTTATACGTTTTCTAAATATGTATTTTTCTTTCCTAAGTGTGAAATAACACTTTAAAATGTTAAAAATAAGTATTAAAAGTTTTTATATATTTTTTTTATTACCTTCAAATTATTTTTAATAATTTCTTCAAATTGAACATGAAAAAAACAATACGGTACTGTAATAGATTTTAAATAAATGTATTTTAAATGTATGAAGTATGGAGTTTTGACATTTTAATTTTGACAGCGGACAGATTTCATAACAACATAACCTATAAAATGATTTTATCTTATAATTTTAAAATATTTTGTGCTAATTACAAAAAAGTAACTACAAAATGGACTTGCATAACATGCACAAGGACTAAAAGTTCAGCGGAGCCGAAAACAAAAACATACTCTCATACAATATTATTTCCCAAAACCAATTTTCCGGCAAGATCCAATATAAATAAAGAAGAAATTCAAAAAGTATTTATGATTTTTCATACTACATAACTACATAAATAGTTTCTTATAATTATTACCCATATTATATAAATATATTTTAAATAAAAACATTGCCTTTAATCGGATTTGAATTTAGTAGCAATGCATAAACGACACTAGACACTACTAAAGTTAGTAGTTAATATTAACATTTTTAAATTTACGGTAACAATTAATATTAAAAATGTTTTAACTTTTATTTAAATTATCTTTATTGTAGAAAGCGCAATTCTCTGAATTATATAACTGGCAAAGAGAACACTTAAAAGGACCAGAGTTTGTGTTACATGATGGACCTCCTTATGCAAATGGTGATTTACATATGGGCCATGCTGTCAATAAGGTAAATGAAATAAAAAAAAACAGAACTTATAACTTATACTAATATAATAATAATAAGATAAATGAGTTTATTTTTTTGGTTGTGCTAATCTTAGGAACTACTAAGATAGGTACATAGGAGGTACATAAGATTCAAAGCTTTGAATTGATAATCTTTTTGGATAGTCCATTTGTAGGTGAAAGTTATATTACATACATTAATATTTTCAACATAAACAACTGTACCTGTGATACACTTAGAATGTGCCGTACAAAACTCTTAGTTATTTTCACACTTATTCATTTCACCACAAAGAAAAAGCTATATATCACAGCTAGTACAAAACAAAACAGTTATATTAAAACTTTTTTTCTACAGATTATAAAAGATATTAATAACAGAAGCCAAGTACTCCAAGGCAATAAAGTTCACTACATCCCAGGCTGGGATTGCCATGGTCTACCTATAGAATTTAAAGCCTTAAATACTAAAAAGACAAAGGAAACAGAATCAAATCCTGTTAATACAAGAAAAATTGCTAGAACTTTTGCTTTAGATACAGTTAAAAGGCAAAAGGAGGCATTTGAAAGTTGGGGTATAATGGCAGATTGGCATAAACAATGCTATTTGACATTAAGAAAGGAGTATGTACAAAACCAATTGAGGCAATTCTATAAGATGTATAAATCTGGATTGATTTATAGAGCTTTAAAGCCTGTTTATTGGTCACCATCTTCAAAGTAAGTATTTTTTTAATAAAGATTTTACAATATATTTACATTGGGGAAGTATGATATTTTTTACTCGGTGGTGGGGCAGAGCGAGAGCTTGGGGAATGAATCATTTTTAATTTTTCGCTATGTTTAAACACAGTGCTTTACTGAGTTCTGCCAAACAACAAGCAATGTTTCAGTAGAGAATGAAGTGAGATACATGTAAAAGATACAAAACAATACATCAACATCTCCTTATTAACAATGAAATAAAATTTAATTAAATCAGCTTCACACTGTATCCCACACACAGCAGGGTAGACAGAGAGAACCTAATGTTAAGACACTCTGTTTCCCACTTTCCACCAAATTCTAGAGGCATTGTCTTGAGAGTCAGAACTAAACGCCGCGCTTATCTTGACACCAGAGCGGAGAAATGGAAATATACATTTAAATAAATACATCATTTCCTCAAGTTGTAATTAAACCCACAACTAGTCACGTTACAAAAGTCATACTTTGCGCCCCTGTGCCACAACTGGCCTCACAATTAAGCTTTTTATTTAATTCTATATTAATTGAACAAGAAGTCAAACAGTAAATGAAATACATAAAAAGATCATATATATGAAACCACAGTTTTAACTACTTTATAAAAACCTAATAAAATTTTAAAAAACCCCAAAAATGAAAGAGTGATTTTTTCAAACAAATTAAATAATAAAATTATCGTTGTAATATAAAACGCCATTTGTCAAGAACGACGCACGCAGACATAAACCTATCAAAGGGAAACCGCCGCATACGCCTCACTCCGAAATCGAGTCGTTAACCTTTAGTAGTATTTTTGTAGTAGTATGCGTTAACGTTATTGGTATTTATGCGTAACTGCGTCACACGAAACACAGGTATGAATTAACATCGAGAAATGAAAAAAAATCCTACGTCTAAACTGTTGAGGTATCTCGATTAATTTCTTTAAAATACTATGAGTTTAAAATACTTTACCTTATATGCTGTTCCTGTAAAAGGAACGCTGATGTTTCCACCCCGTATACTTATTTCTAGTTTTAATTTATTATATATTAGATTCATTACCTCTGTTGAAAATAGTTATAATAAATATAGATAATTCATTATATTTGTAGAACAGCTTTAGCAGAAGCGGAGTTAGAATACGATCCACAATTTAAAAGTAAAGAAGTGTATGTAAAGTTTCCTATGGTGAATTTGCCGGAGGTAGCGAGAAATATTGCTGGAGGGTAAGTAAATAAAACATTGATTTAAAGCTTATTGGTTTTTTGTTATAAGCTGTAGACTTCAAGTCGTGGCGCAGGGGCACAAAGTGTGACTGTAAACGCGACTGGATGTGAGTTCGATCCCCACACGAAGAAATGAAATATTTATTTAAATTTATATTTCTATTTCTTCGCTCTTGTGTCGAGGCAAAGTGCGGCGTCGAGTTCCACCACAGCACGCAATGCCTTTAGAATCCGGCGGAAAGTGGGAAACGGAGGGTCATAACACATCGGTTCCCTGTGCCTACTCTGCTGTCTGCGGCATACAGCGTGAAGCTGATTTTTTAAATTTGCTTTTAGCATTTTTTCCCGTCCATGTCCCGAGTGTAAGATAACTTTTGTAATGATGTACATATGTAGTAAATCATCTTATGTAACGTTTTTTTCTTATAATTATAATTTACTACTATAATTTTCTTACTCCGCGAAGAAGACAAAATACGGCGTTGAATTTCACCACTTAGCGTGCAATGTCCCGAAAATTAGGCGGTGCATGGTGAACACAGTGTCTTAACACTAGGATCCCTCCGCTTACCCTGCTATATGAAGCTAAAGAAAATATTTTATTTCAATTTAGTCAACAAAAAACTCCTTGGCGTTTATCTTTTTTATACATTGAATCCGTTTGTTATATTTTAAATAAACTTTATTTCAGAAAAGAGATATCAGCCATAATATGGACCACTACACCATGGACTCTAGTAGCGAATACAGCAATAGCTTTCAGTACAAATATGATATATTCCATAGTAAAAATAAATAAATGGCCAGAAGAAATGTTTTTAATAGCCAAAGACCAAATTGAAGAAGTCAAGAAGGTTCTTGAAAGTGATATACAAATGTTGGTTGAATTTGATGGTATGTATCTTTTTAAACTTTGTATAAAAATTGTATTTATTGGCGTAGTAGTGGCGCAGTGGCCTAAGTCTAATTCCGGGGGAATTCAATATTTATAATTTTCATTTCTTTCGTAATATTACAAAAAGTTGGGTTGAGTTGCGCCACTCACGCAAATGCCTCAAAACTTTGCATTCTGACAAAAGTAAAGACCGAAATATATTAACTGTAGATTCTCTCTGTCTACATTTAGACATTAATATTTAAAAATATT
>DWLH01001977.1:0-11610 GCA_018249795.1 Heliconius telesiphe telesiphe | reverse complement strand
AGCTACTTTTAATTCTAATAGAAATATGGCTGTAAAAAAATATTTAAGCTTGAAAAATTCAACGAGTCCAATATATCCGTTTTTCGAACCAAAAGGATGCATATTTGTATTTTTCAAGGAAAATTAATTTAAAAATATATAAAATAAAAATGTAGAAGCCAGAAGAAATTAAGTTACTTACTTAATTTCTTCTAGCTTCTACATAAAATGAAAATGAAATTTTATACTAAATGAAAGGTTTTAGTTCCAAATACTTTCATAATAAAGGAACACCTTAATTTAATTCTAACAACGTTCATTAACTTATTTCCGTGATGGATTATTAATTAGAGAGGCATCGAAATCTGAATGCTAATAGATCAATTAAAAGTTTGAACGATATCTACATTATTCCTGAGAGTAAAAAGTAAAGAAGTGTAATCCAAAATATAGTTACCTATAATATCCTTTATTTAAAACTTCGCTTCCATATCTTAAAAGGATTGATGAGTTGGTCGGTTGTAAAAGTGAAGGAAAAGGAAAAAAAAACGGTGATTTATTATTTATTAATTGCATTAATTTCCTCGCTCTAGTAGAGAGGAAAACGAAATGTCTTAACACTAGGTTTCCTCTGCCCGCCCTACTACATGCGTGAAGCTAAAATTATTATTTAATATAAAGAATAAACTTTCGATTTTATTGTTATATATATTTAATAATCAAATTCAGGAGACTAAACTTAAGGGATAAAATAATTATATCTATGGTACTTTTAACCATTACATTCGCTAATGAGGAAACTACACTAAGAATGTGTCCATCGACACTTCTCTGGTTGTCTCTATTTAAAGTGAAGATACTTAGTTATTGTGTTCTTTATGTATGCAAATACTGTTTTACTATTTAGTTATTATACACTAAACTGCACTTGAGACCAGTGTGAATACGACAGTTAGAGGATTCCATTCCCACTCGAAGAAGTGAAATATTTAATGTTTTCATTTCTTAAAGGCCGGCAATGGACCTTTGGTGTTCCACGGGGTTATGGGCGGCGGAGATTACTTACAACCAGATCACCCGTGCGGTCATTTGCATTCTCTTTTCCATAATAAAACCTTTTTTTATATTACAAAAGTCTGTCAGTCAAAATTTGACTTCACTTGATATCTTGAGACATTTGAATTATATATGTACAATAAAACGTTATTTTATATATGTTACGTGTCATTCTTACTTTTCTCTCTTTATTTTATCAATAGACGATTACGAACAACAGGTATAATTACATTATTATGACATAGTGACGATGCCTCCAGCACCAGTCTATCTTCCTCTCACAGACAAGTAATTCCGCTAGAACTGAATGGTACCTACAGCGAAATTAATTCTATGGTACTTAAAGGTATTTTTTTTTATTTTTAAGACCATCATGGTATAGCGGCACAGCTTCTAACTGTAAATTAACACTACGGCTGTGAGTTCGATTTTCACTCGAGGGAATGACTAATTTTCATTTCTGGTACGAAGTAACAAGACAAAGCACGGCGTTGAGCTCCGCCACTGAACATGCATTATCTTGATTGGGCATTGCTGGCTGTACTTATATTCATCCAATGTAGCTTGCAGTTTTCTCTTCCTTCCCCGCAAAATACTTCATTCAAATGAATCAAATATTATTGTCCACAGACGGTACTAATACAGTTCCAAATGTGATATTTGTCAGTAGGTATGCTTTTTTTCACAACTGCTACTCATAATCATTTAAATATACTTACAATATTTTTTCAAATAATTGCTTAAAATAGTTTCTACAGAGTTGCTATGCAAAATGTACCTATACATACGTTTTTATACTCTCTTGCCTTCATATAATAGTTTTAGGGTTAACCCGTAATCAAATAACTAAATACTAATGCAATGCAAATTTTTAAATATATATTTTCTTATAACATCCAGCTATCGCCTCGGAAACAGTCAAGAATCGCAGATCGAATCCCGATTTTTTTTTATCCTTATACTTAATATATACCAAAAATAATTAAGAAGAGAATGATATACAAATTCGCAGCTTATCCGCCGCGAGCGATTTATTCAAACGAGCAATAAATATTCAGGAGTAATTAAGCTTTACGTCGATACCGAACACTTACAATGCACCATTTTTAATTTGATCAGCGCGAAACCTGTAACGGTGTACATTGTTGCGTTTTCATTTTCTCGCTTTGATAGAAAGGCAAAGGTTGAGTTCTGCCACTCACGCAATTCTGCAGGAATTCGGTGAAAGCGGGGAACGGAAGTGTATTAATGGGAATGGAGTGCCTTAACATCAGGTTCCCATGTTGCCTATGTATATACTGCTGAGCGGGATACAAAGTGAAGCTACAAATAGTGTACATTGTTTTTTTTTATTTATGTAATAAATGTGACAAGGTAGCAAAATTTACGTTATTAGGCCAAATATTTGTAGCCTTAAAACTATTTAATGTCTATTTTTTAAACGTAAAGCTTTGCTCAGTTAAGTTCAATGCATGTAGATATATTTATTGAAAAATATTTATTTCATGTAATTAACTAATCACGAAATTAAAGTTACTATTTGTGAAGCAAAAAATTACTACTACCGCACTAAATCATTTTAAAATGTTACAATATCTACATACAAGGCATTACTCTAGAGCTAACTGACAAATTGTCTTAAAAAAAAATCTATATACTCATAAATAGATTTTAAAGAAAGTTAAGCGGAGATGGCTGCTAAAGTGCCGCGGTAACTTTTCATTTACAAGTAGAAACGAAATGCCTTCACAAAACTCCTGCTTTTGAAACATTAATTTTAATTTATATTACACATGATATAAATTAAAATTAGACTTAAGGAATTGACTTGAATGAGTAGTTGTGACATGCATCAAAGTGGAAAGTTCATTATTTTTGGCTGAAATAATAAATTTTATATTTTTAGGATTCCTCAAAAGGTTAAAACGAAGCCCTTATAGCATAAATATTATAAAAGTATTTCAAGTGATAGTACCGTTATATCACTTGAAATACTTTTAAGCAAACTCTAGTACACTTTATATTTAGACAATTGAATTTATTTTATTTATTTCGCAATTTTACAAATCGACCTTAACCAAATTATAATAAAATTAACAATCAAAAATTTCTAAATGAAAAGACAATTCAGTGAAAGCCACAATCGAAATAATGGCAAATCAATTAAAAGTTGAAGTAGTTGGTAGCGTCAAACGCGGGCTGACTTGGTTCATTAATATTGGACCGACGCGAGGCCGCCTCGCCGGGACCCGCCGGCACCCCCCGGTATCCCCCGGCACCCCGGCACCCCCCGGTACCCCCGGCTGGCTCTCGCAACAGTTATCTTTGCTGAGCAGACGCAGTCAATTTCGAAATATATGAATTAATCCTTCAATATTGTTGCAAAGTAAAATTTTCAGTTCACTTTGAGTGAATTGTATGTACAAAAACTCAATTAAAATTTATCATTTAAGAAATATGGCAACATTTTACTATTTGTATATTTTTAGGATCCTGCACCTCAAAAGGAAAACATGGAACCCTCATAGGATCACTTTGTAGTCCAACTGTCCGTCTTTCAAGAGCATTTATCACGAGATCGCGTGACCCACAATCCTGAAATTGGTACGGAACCCTCGGTACGCGAGTCCGACTTGCATTTCACCGGATTTTAATAAGTAGTTAACATGAGGGTGTAGAATGTGTGTATAAGACGGATTAAATCAATCAAATATCAGATCAAATGTGTTTCTGTAACTCTCAGAACAATTTAACTTCTCACTGAACAATTTGAAATCAGATAAAGTTGACAACGATAATAGCTCAATTAATAATAAAAACGAATTGTATTGCACATTCCTGAGATATACTCGTATGTAGATATGAATATACCCAAGGTCTATGACATAAGAATGTGCATCTAAGACATACATAATTTAACGAAAATAAATACCATATATCAAGATACCAATAACAAGATTAAGTGCCTAATATATTAACGAACAAAGCTCACTGTATTACAAGACGATAAAACGAATTATTGTAATTCAAACTATGTAAAAACTACACTCAATGTTCGTGGATATATAAACAACATTCATATATTTAATCCAGTTATTTAATGTATTCTAATTCTCTAGCTCTGGTTTTTATATCAAATGGTTCCACTCGTGAAAACGAAACTCGATATTTCTCGTCCAAAGTTTACTTATAGGCCGTCATAAAATGTACATAGGACGCGTCAACTGGTATCAACATAAAATAACCTCGGAGATCACATCAGCTAAAGTTAACTTTAATAAATGTTCACGACGATCAGCGTTTTCTAAATAGAAGTGGGTATAATATTACTTTAGTTACGTAAACAAAGCGCGGGGTTAAGTTCCGCCACTCAACACACAATGTGTTTGCACGAAGGTGATCAACAGAGTGTCTTATCACTAACTTAGTGTATATTATAAATAAATTTGAAAACAGTTAAGTTAATGATTATGATTAAGTATATTTCTGCTGATAAAAAAATAATATGGTAGTCGTAGATTTCAGCAGTGTTCTGAAAACGTAAAAGCTTTCTATAGCTTATTGTCAGCTTTTGTACAAGCAATCTATGGGTGCGTTGCGCCAAAAGTTATCTGGGAACCGTTTGCGTGCTCTATTAATAGTAAATATGTTTTATGGTTCAGTTGAAGTGTGTTTTATATTTAAGGACACTTTGATCAGCTTTACGCTGTATTCCGCCTGTAGCAGGTGTTAAGACTATAGGTATCGCGTGTTGAGTGGCGAGCTCCAGAGCAAGTATATCGAAACCACAACCGTCGCGTTTACTGTCACACGCATGTGAAACCGCGCCACGACTGCCTTAACAAATACATAACGTACACTTTATAACATAAGAAAGACCAAAGAACGAAACTTGTAATTAATTTTGCTAAATACTATAAGAAGATATCAATATTATTCCGACGATTGTCTCTAACTCCAACCTAATAATGTTCATCGTGAACCATACATAGGTATATTCACGGTAGGCCAGTGCAACGTCAATGGATGTCGACAAACTAACATCATAGAAAGTTATCTTTGTGTCCCGAACAAAGCGACGTGGCCTTTGATCGACCGAACGGAACCAGAATTTAATTTCTTACTTGTTATCCATTTATTCCGTTTCCGTTTGTACAGGTCGTTGTTTGATCGCTAGTTAAGTTCTAATTATTAATGTTAATATTTAGAGTTAATTTTAATTCGTTTTTAAATTAACTGAAATGAATAAATTTAATTATTTATTTCAGTTAATTTTAAAATAAGTTAAATTAATTTCTCAATAAACACGGCCCGTCTATCCGTAGTGAATGATATGATAAAACTGTAAAAGAAATGTAAAATCTGTGAAATGTGAAATCGAGTGGGTCCAGCTCAGGGAATGTATATTTTTTAAATCTTTAGTTTCGTTACTTGTCACCGACAACCAAAGTCTCGGGAATTGGGCGACAAGTGGGGAACGGAATATCTCAATACTATATCTCCTCAATCTACCCTGATTACCCTAATGATTATTATAATTATTTTATAATACATTTTCGTGTTATTAACTATTAACATGATATAAATTTTTGGGCATTAACCTATCTAAAACTAATTTTACAAAGTCCCTCTTATCCTCTTAAAATTTCCAGAGCAATAGTTTTAAGTTGGGAGAGCCAGTCGTGCGTCACACTGATAATGTTAATACTTTTTCCTACGAATATTGATTTCAAATTAGATGCGAACAAAAGAGCAGAATTTTGCTACAATCTATTTTTAAGATTTTTGATTGAAAAGACCACTAATTCTTTTGAACTTATCATGGGCTCGGTAATAGTGTCTATATTATATTGCGGCCAGTCGTGGCGCAGGGGCACAAGCCTGTGACTGTGAACGGGATAGGTTATGGGTTCTATTACATGGATATAAAATATTTAATATTTTTATTTCTTGACTCTGATAACAAGGCAAAGCGCGGCTTTGAGTTCCGCCACTCAATACGTAATGCCTCCAGAATTCGGCGGAAAATGGGGAACGAAGTATCTGAACCATACGTTAGTTCAACCTGCTGTGAGTGGAATACAGCGTGAAGCTGAAAAATGCAATTCTAAGAGAAATGTAACTATTAATTATCATACCATAAAAACGAAATTTACGTGACAGTCTTAGCTCCTATCATGTTTATAAGACGACTTGCTGTTATTCAATGAGGTGGTAAATTGGAATCCTCAAAATTGCCTCTTCCGTCGATATCGAACAATCCACCTTAACGTCACCAAAGGTTTAGGCCTAAAACTGTCTGAGGTATCCTTTTCATACCAGTCGTGCCACGTCTACATTTCTTTGATAGACCCATCTCCCTGTCTATCCCTTTGTATTGTTATGTGTTATATTTTCCGGATACAATTACTAAGTAAAAAGATTACTTGTAGAAGGTAAATTGTCCGACTTAATGGTTTTTATTACTAGATCACAACTATTTTGGAAAACACGTTTTTTTAATTAGAATCGTTTATATAATTTGTAATACGTTGCTATGTGTTCGTTTGCTTGAACTAATATAAATAATTTTATAAATTAATGGTTTACGTTGTAGATATAAAACTGTACATACGAATTAATAATTATTAGAATAACCTGTCCTTGACTCTGATGAAGTAAATCTTACTTTCAGAATGTACTACTTTTTTTAAATAACTTGGCAAGTTTATTAAGCAATAATAATGTAATAAGTATATAATAAGAATTTTGACGTAGCTTGATGAGAACTAGTACTACTACTTAATGGTCAGGGCGCTTGAACGGTCTCCAAGAGGTACTAAAAGATTAAAAGTTTTATATGACTCTTTCCTAAATGTGGAACAACACTTTAAAAAAATTAAAAATTCATTTACTATTATACAACACATAAAGTTACCGTCTGTGTAAATTAATATAAGCATAAAATTTAGTGTTACCGAAAACTGTCAGTCACCGGTCTCTAACTTGCAGGTCCAAGTTTCCATTCAAGTTTGAGTTAAGCATAGCTTACAAGTTACAAGAGCTTTACTCGTTCATTTACACGTGTCGGTCGAGGTCGCTCATAAGCGAGCAAGTTGTTGTAAAATATTTAGTATTGATGTAATTTTCTCTATAATCTTAAGATGGTTTTTCAGCTTCACGCTGTATCCTGCACACAGCAAGTTAAGTAGAGGGAACTTAGTGTTAAAACACGTCGTTCGCCACTTTCCGCTGGCCAACCAGCTATTTTTCAAGGCTTGCATGTAGAGTGGCGGAACTCAACGCCGCGCTTTGCCTAGAGCAAAGAAGTGAAAATATAAAGTATTTCATTTCCTCGAGTTGAAATTGAATTGAACACATTTTAAACGTGAATTTTCCACAGTAGAAAGAAATATTTGTACTTTTTTTCTAATAATTATAAAAACTTATGTATATTTTTTTTAAGTAGCTCCTGCTACTAGACTAGTATCCTAGTGGCGATCCTAGTCTATATCTAAATTAAAATTCAAATTCAAATTTAAAATATTCTTTATTCAAATAAAGTCTTATCTTCTCTTATCTTACTTTTGAATCGTCGAATGAACATATAAACAAAAAAAAAGCTACCACCGGTTCCAGAAGGCAGTTCTGCTGAGAAGAGCCGGCAAGAAACTCAACAGTTGCTCTTTTCAAAGTCATTGGTATAATATATAATTTTTATTAACTATATACATAGCTAGTACTTATATACATTAGATTGAATATTTATACGTTAAAATACGCTGACAAAATATAAACATCTCTATATATAATAAGACAGTAAAAATATTTTGCCAGAACATTTAGTAATTTTGACTGAAATGGATAGAGGGACACTTAGAAAGAAAGTTGTTTTTTTTAATTTCTTGTCTGTCTGTCTATCTGTCAATATGTATGGTCACGCTAATCTCCGAAAGTACTGCACCGATTTACTTAAAAGTTTTACTAATTGCTTTGTTTTAACTCAACCTAACAATTAAAGTTCATTTGTTTCATCAAAATTGGTACATTAAAAAAAAAGTTATTGTCATTTGAATGAACTCAAGGCATTAGTTTGCCTGCGAATGTTATATAGCAATCACGCTGGTAAGATTCTTGGCTAAAGAATGACATTTGAAACGTTTTGATTATATGACTGTTGATAAAAATATATATTTTGAAGCACTATTATACAATATTTTATAAAATAAAGTAAACAAAATTGAATTGTTAATGGAGATTACCTTCATAAATAATAAAAATTAAGTTTAAGTCGTAATTAATCCAACACATAGATAAAGATCGATTTGATCTTCAAAGAAATATTAAATAGAAATATTAAGTAAATACATAGATTCTTCGGATCGTTCGTTCGAAATAAATCTATATAAAAATGCCTAAAACCAGCCTTTCTACGTATACTCTTTAATAATTACATATTTACCAATTGTACATTTAGCCAATGAATCCTTGCGTAAATTAATAATTTAACATTTGAGGCTGTTTCTGAAGCACTAAATTAAATTATTTACTGACATCAGCACATTTAACAGTTTTAAAATTATCATAAGATGTACATAACATAGGTAAAAAGAACGTAATGTTACAAAAATATATATGTATAATAAATAATTAGCTTTGTGTATATTTTATAAATATCAAATATCAACATTGGTCGTATTTTTTAATTCAAAACAATCAAACATTCTTAATGAAATTACGACAATGTAGTAAAAAAATCATATTAGAATATTACAGATTAAAGTAATAAAAAATCATATTAGAAGTCATTATAGTTGTCAATCAATTCTGTTTATTAAATCAATAATCATGTAGTTTAAGCGGGCGAAGCCGCTGGCGGGCCGCTAGTGCATAATAAGAAAGTAAGGTTACATCCAAATAACAAAAAGACGCATTACAATAAAAAGAATAAGTTTTATGGCATTCCCCAATTTGATAGGTACCTTTAAACTCTGTCCCCATTAAAACACTTCCTTTCTTCACTTTCCACTGAATTCTGGAGGCACTGCGTGTTGAGCGTCATAACTCAACGCCGCGTTTTGCTTCGACAAGATAGCGAAGAATAAAATATTGAATATTTCATTTCCTCGAGTAGGAATCGAACCAACAGCCTGTCGCGTTTGCAACCATATGTGTGTGCCTCTGCGCCACGACGGTCTTTACATGTAGGTAAGGGTAATTATTACTAAATACGATGAAATTTTCTCTAACTAAAAAAATCTATATTAATTAACACTGTTAAGACTTTATTTGTTAATATAAAAGTTTCAATATTCAATTTGAATTGCCAGAATTTTTATTTATTAATTAAAGTTTTCCGAAGCACTACTCTGCACTTCTGATATGGAATAAATATTAGATAATCGTATTAAAATATTTAAACAAAATAAATAATATGTTATAATATTTTTTATTAGCTTATAGATTTGGAATGTAGGAGGCAGAGGGAACTTGGAAACCTATTGTAACACTAGACTCTCCTTTCCCATTAAGACATCTTCACCTACAATAGTTCCTTAAGTACATAAATTATGAACCAACTATCATCGAATGCCATTAGACGTTATTACCACTTAGCCACCGAGTACATATATTATACTAATTTTATAATATACTTTACTTATTAACCATTATATAAAATTAACAACTTACAAATGTAAAATGGGTGTAAAGTTTGCTTGTTTAATGAATTCTAACGACGTCATCAAATCAACGAACGGCGATGTTAAAATTTGAAACTTAGACAATAAAACTTGAGAAATTTTAATTTGATAATTTATTCTGGAGATGGTTTGAGATCGCAAAGGGCTGTGTAAGACCGCGTTATTGCAGACCATTATTTTAAAAGTTGAAGTTGATATCCATAAATAGAGGCTAGTCGTGGCGCAGGGACACAATGTAAACGCGACAAGTTAAGAGTTCGATTACCACTCGAGGAAATATTATGAAAATATTTAATATTTCCGTGTTCTGTCTCTCTCTGGTGTCGAGGAAAAGCGCGGCGTTGAATTCCGTCACTCATCACGCAATGCCTCCGGAATGGAGTGTCTGAAAAAAAAACCTATATCGACATGCAAGTTTGTTACGTTTTTAGCAAACAAAATACATAATTATATCAATGCAATCTTCAATGTCACATACAATAGACAAGATCAATAAACTTTATCTATCGTTCTTTAAAAGGATATCATATTTGTATTTAATGACTGCAATTTCCGCATATACTATTATTATAAAAGTTAAGAATTAGTCTGGATAAACACACTAACCATAGGAAATTTCTTTTCGGTGAACAAAATTGTATTATTTATAGAGAAAGGTTATTTTACAGGGATTTTTTTAAAATTGAAGTTAATGCTGTGGGCCCTATTGACCTTTACAGCGACATCGGGTGGGTAGGAAGAGGATGCTTGAAAGAGTTTCTTTTATACAGTAATAATGTACCTGCACTCAAAGTTAACTCGGACACTTAATGTATTTTATTTCTATTTGACGGCACAGGAAGGTGGCAGAAACAAGCTAGTAGTATATTTATATAGAAAAACTGCAATTTATTTCTGTTTGGACATGAAAGATATTCATATAAAATGTGTTAGTAAGGCCATTTATTAATGTAATAGAACCAATTTTTTTTATCTATTCTTTGTAAACGTATTTTTTTAACTTCAAGCTATATCCCACACACATGATAGGCAGAAGGAATCTGGGACCCTAGTGTTAAGATACTCCGTTCTCATTAAGACAATTGTGTTTCCCATTTTCTGCTGAATTTTGGACGTATTACATGTTGAGTGACTAAAGTCAACGCCACGCTTTGCCTCTACACCAGAGCGAAGAAATATGTCATTTCCTCGAATAGGAATCGAATTCATAACCTTTGCGTCTACAGTGACATTCTTGTGCCCCTGTGCCCCATGACTGACCTCAAACTGATCTGGAATTTTTATGTCTGTATGACTTTCTATTTGTCTGGGTTAAAATCCGGAACTTCTGAATCTATTTCTATGGAATTTTCCTATTCTGAAACATTTGGACTGATAGAGGAGCTATAGAGCAACGTATAACGTTTTTATCCTGAAATTCCCGCAGGATAAGAATTTACATGGGAAAAACTTTACCGTGCGTACCTAAATATTAATGAAATAACTAAACATTTTTTTTATTAAAAAATACAATTTTTGCAAGCAAAATCAAAAAAAATCCTAAAAGTGCTAAATAGTTATTTATTAAGTGTATAACAGTATAGATAACTATAGTAAAAGATTCAATAAATTTTCCTTAAAGAAAAAAAAATAATAATAAAATAATAATAATAATAATTTTTCATTTAAATAACAAATAATATAAAAAAAGAAACGAAGCCTCTGGGGGCCTCTAGTCACAATAATGTATAGTTGTGTTTTCTATCGACCTATACTTATTTCCTCAACGACACTATTAAATAGTTAATTAAGATTTCAACATGATCTCAAAATCGAAACTACTATCTAAATTTTCATCAAATTACTCTTGAAGTGTATCTTTCCAAAAAAAGTAAGAATCGTCGAAGTTGGTAGG
>DWLH01001976.1:0-11611 GCA_018249795.1 Heliconius telesiphe telesiphe | reverse complement strand
CTGGATCTAATATTATCATTTACCTTTTCTGGGAAGACAAAGCGCGGCAACGAGTTCTGACGGGCTATGTCTTGAATTCAGACAGAAAGCGGCGACAGAGTATTATAACTATAACCTCTGGCCAACTTACTATATGGTAGATGAAGCAAAACACTGAGAAAAATATTAATTATCTCTGTCTGTATAAATATTTACCTGTCTTAAGCAAACTATAGGCGATTTCTATCTCCAGTAAATTATCTAACATTTCGGTTTTGGTTTTGATAGACTCCACATTATCAAGAAGTGGAGGATTATCAGTGCCAAAGCTATGTGGAACTAATGTGTAAAACCTAAAATTATATAAAAAATGATTTTTTATTAGCTTTATTTGGAATTTACTAGACATTTTTTAAGTTTTTTGAATCTTTTAAATCTTTGGTGAATGTTAATACAGATAAATAATTATATATGAGTATAAAAAAGGTCAACAGATATATTTCTCTACACCTAAAAAATGTTATAAGATTTCTTTAAATTATTATACCTACTTACAATATAATAATTAAAAAAAGAACCTGTTTGTTGCATCAATAATTTTGTTTTCATTACTAGAGTTGTTTTCCAGCAACTTAAGTAGCTCTGAAAGTACACTATAACCTGCTTTAATTTGTTTCTTAGACAGCTTTCCTAGTGGCATTTTTTCTGTATCAAGCTAAAATAAAAATAAATATATCTTTTATTAAAATAATTTATGTTTGGCCTCAAAAATATAATGAATTATCTTCATTTTGTTGCTGTGGTAACAAGATAAAGTTCGTGAGTGACATGAAAATTAGGCAGTGATATTTTAACAAAGTGTCTTAGCACTAGCTTTCCTCTACCTACCTCACAAAATGTGAGATACAGCATGAAGCTGTCATAGCTTTCAAGAGTCAATTACCTCAAATTCCAATAGAGTTTTCTTCATGGTATCTATATCAAATATTTTCTGCATAAGTTTCTGTACGGGCATGTCCAGTGAACATTGTATGTCTGTTTCTAATTTTGACGTTTCTTCGTCACCATAGTCCAGGTCAATTGGATAGTAACATTCTGGCATCTAAAATGTATGTATAGTAGTTATATTTACTTAAAATATAGTATTTGGAAATCTTAACTGTAAACCAAGGGCTCAATTACCATTGGAGAAAAACATTACACTTAAACACAATGTCTAAAAATGCGCTCAATGAGGAGAATGTATTTTCACTCCTATTGATCGAAGCGTGAAGTTTTACCTATTATGGCCTCATACAAAAAATGGACCATAAAATAAAAAAAATGTATTCGAACCACTAGTTCCCGAGATTAGCATGTTCAACTAAATAAACTTTTCAGCTTTATTATGTTAAGTATAGACTAATAATTTTACTTTGACAAAGTTGTGACGTTCGCTCCATGGATTTTGTGTCCTTTCCATATAAAGATTTTCGAATTTGTCAATTGCTTTATCGAGGGTGCTACATTCTTCTACTTTACTGCCTCCTATAGGTGTACCAATTCTTCCCCATGCACGGAACAGCCAAAATCTAAATAAATTAAAAAATATATATGCATTGTTAGCAAATAAACACGAAAAAATATAAGAATTATTATTGGGTGTTATGTATATATATATATATTGCAATTATGTAGAATCTCTTTTTCCGAATTATATAAATACTGGAGAAAGGTCAAAAGAAGGACCTCCCGGAGGGCATGTATGAAGAGGTTGATGACAGTGGACGAGGCGAAAGAGGTATGCAGAGACCGTAGCGTTTGGCGCTCCGTTTTCTCGTACTACTCCGCAGGGCATAAAAAGAAGTTGTGTTGTTGTTGTTCTTTCCGAAAAATTTAGAAACATACGAGGGACGATATGTGTTTTTAGCTTGTTTTTTAAAATGCTTTAATAATTCACAAGGTAGTTAATGTTTTTTACCTACATTATATGGTTTCAATTTAAGCATTATAATCTAATTCTAATTGATTACTAGTCTTTGGTTGATGTATATTTTGAGGCCATGCTTGCACAATGCATCAAAATTCTCACTTAGGGAAATTAATTATCTCCCTTTGATAACAGGACAAAACAAGGCTATGAGTTCGATCTCTAAGCAAACATTCCGAATTCCACGCGAGAACGGAAAACATTAGGTTTTGTCTATTCTATTATATACGAAATTTTAGAGAAAATATTCTTAATTATTATATACATATTAATATTGAACAATATAATACTGACTTATTTTTATTGTCGGCACGCAGCACCTGTAGTTTGTAGAAAGAATTCTTTCCAGCAACTACGTCAGTCTTTCCGAGCACTACGGTATATTTATTACCATCACGGTCTTGATACACGTGAGCTACGTTCTGGAGATTCGAATCTGGATCCACTGCTGTTCCACCTTGATAGCAATTATATATTTTAAATTTTCGTTTTTAGACTTATATATATTTTAATTATACCTACTGTTATATACTGGCAGTGATAACAAAGTTAAAAAAATATATTTGTAAAAACAAAAACCCCGACTGCATAAATCTAAAAAGAAAATAAACAAGTCCAAAAGTTTATTAGGATTAAAAGTCGGGACCTCTTTAAATTATGCGGGGTTCCTGGTAAAGATTTTATTGATTGAAGAATTACTTATAGGTCCCGACTGTTAATCCTAATAAACTATTGGACTTGTTTATTTTCTTTTTAGATTTATGCAGTCGGGGTTTTTGTTTTTACAAATATTTTTTTATTTTTCACTTTTTAATTAGAATTCATTATGGTAATCATAATCATGATAGACCTTTTTGAAATCCTCGTAGTAAGCTCTTGAATTTGAGACCCATATTGTGGTATTCGAAACGAAAATATTTTTTTTCACTAATTCCAATGGCGTCCTACAGCCGCCATGACTGTTTTTATTTAACGTCACCTATCTAAGAACACTTGGGCTGCTAATACGAATCTAACGATACCTCAATTATGTAAATCCGTTCAGCGGTTCTGGAGATATGAGGTTAAATTAAATTAAATTAAATTAGCTTCACGCTGTATCCCGCACACAGCACGGTAGGCAGAGGGAACCTAGTGTAAAGACACTCCGTTCCCCACCTTCTGCCGAATTTTAGAGGCATTGCGTGTTGAGTGGCAGAACTCAACGCCGCGCTTTGCCTCGACACCAGAGCGAAGAAATGAAAATATAAATGTAAGTAAATATTTCATCTCCTCGAGCGGGGATCGAACCCACAACCAGTCGGTTTTACGGTCACACCCTGTGCCACTGCGCCACGACAGGCCGAGATATGAGGTAATAAAGAATAATACATACATACAAGATACGCGCGAAAAACAACCCTTCCTTAGCAGTCGGGAAAAAAACGGCTCTTCATTTTTTTTTATTTGGGCTAGGGAAACGTAGTTTTTTTAACTTGATGAGAATCTAGTGTCAAGATTCTTGCATACCGTAGTCGACTTTCGGCTAGAACTAGAGACATTAATTTACCAAAGCAGAGAATTAATAATAAATCCATCAAGTGCGGATCGAACCTACGACCACGTGTAATCAGGGATGTCATCACAAAAAGATCATTTGTGAAGATATTACTTAAAATTAACAAAAAGGTATATGTAATATAAATTATACTCATAATAATATAAATATAAAGAAGACTAATTACCTTTAATTTTTAATTTTGTTGTAGTTGATTTAGATTTTGCGTACATACTTCCAGATTTTTGTATGGACTTTCCATCCATGACATCTTGGGGAACTCGTACAGTTGGCTATTTTACAAGAAATAATTAAAATATATTAATAAAAAATCTATAAAATTATAATAAATAAGTGATGAATACTTACATCTGATCCCCAATCGGCAATGTTGTTTTCTTTTATCAGCTGAAGTGTCTTTGCAATGCTCCCAGTTTTTGGATCAATCAAATCAAAGAATGTTTCCTCTACAACCTATAATATGATTAATATATATAATTTTTATTCAAATTCCTAGCTATGAGCGACTTTGACCCGTGGTCAAATGCCATGGTTTATGAGACAATACACACAGCCTAAGCGTTTGTATTGTAAAAATTCAATTTAAAAAACAATCTCACACATTTGATATAACATATAATAATGTTCTTAATACATACTATAATATCACTTTCTTGTATTTGCTGCATCCTAATGTTCATTTTTTCTATTTCTTTTGTAGAGGAAACTACTGCGGCTAGTGTGTCTGTCAGTTGGTTTACTACGAGACCACCAAGTTTCAAAATCCTATGCTTTATATCTTCCTTCGATGACTTAAATTTACCATATATAAAGAATTGAAGATTTTTCATTGGCGGTATAGGTATTGAAGACTGAGAGCTAAAATATTTTTAAAATTATATATCGTCGGATTAGAGAGTAAGCTTTTTAAATGTTTTTTTTAAGTGAAACATAATGAGACATCCATTATATCAGCTTCGCGCTGTATCCCGTACACAGCAGGGTAGGCAGAGGGAACCTAGTGTTAAGACACT
Organism: Heliconius telesiphe telesiphe; assembly: GCA_018249795.1. Taxonomy (NCBI): domain Eukaryota; kingdom Metazoa; phylum Arthropoda; class Insecta; order Lepidoptera; family Nymphalidae; genus Heliconius; species Heliconius telesiphe. The sequence continues at coordinate 7,092 of DWLH01001976.1, read as the reverse complement.
CCGTTCATTACGTGTTGAGTGGCAGAACTCAACGCCGCGCTTAGCCTCGACACGAGAGCGAAGAAATGAAAATATAAACTTAAGTAAATATTTCATCTCCTCGAGTGGGTATCGAACCCACAACCAGTGGTTTCACAGTCACACTTCGTGCCGCTGCGCCACGACTGGCGCATGGAGATTATAGATATAGGTAAATGGAATAAAAATATAAATTAAGGAATGAGTAAACGAGCAAGTAAACGCGTAAATGTGAGAAAGAATAAGTAAATAAGTAGAGAATTGTTATAACTTACCTTTCAGGTTCTTCCTTTTTTATTACAACGGTAGTGGGCGGTGGTTCACTCTCAAATATACGATCGCTACATTTTGATTTAAAACCTTTGAATGGCCTAACATCTTTATATTCCTTAGGAATATTCATTAGAACTCGTTTTGGAGTTTTCACAGTGTATCTACATTTGGACCATTCACTTATGTTACCTGGTTAGGAAGAAAATTGTTTTCAATAAAATGTTATCTATACTTGTAATACAATTTTAACTGATTGGTGTTTGTTGTTGGTGTATTTTGTTGGTTGGCTGGTGTTTGTATTTTGTTTATTTTATTTCTTCGTTCATAAATAAAACAATAATATTAATATACAGTTGTCTGGAACTTAAAATTGTTATGGTTGTGTATCCAAGTGGTAAAACAGGATCTTATTATTTAGATTCGGTCAGTCCGTCTGTTTGTGTGTCTGTCCGTCTGTTACCAGGCTTTATGTTATGAACCGTGACAGTTGAAATTTACGCAGATGATGTATTTCTGTTGCTTTTATAACAACAAATACTAAAAAACCGACTAAAATCAATATTTAAGAGGGTTTTTTACTAATATTTTTTACTATAGTCTGGAAGCTGATGATTTTAATAGAACAAGAAAATATTCCACGTTAGTATGTAAATAATTGTTTATTTCAAGCTGGCGACGTTGCAAACGGGTTAGTTATAAACATTTTTATAAGAAACTAGGGTCCGCTAGTTCCGCTAGGGGGCTAGTAGCGGTAGTCCGCGCGGTTTCGCCTGCTTATATTATACAAATGCTTGTTAAATATATCTTATTAATTATCAAATTATATTCAATTTTCAAAAGGATTAATTAGTAAGAAAATATAAGCCTAAATGATCAAAATAAGCCAAAAAAGAATAATAAGTAAAAATAATAAAAAATCTTATTAGAAAAATACCTGAAAAATTGAAATGAACAAAAATAATAAGTAAACACAACCAAAGAAAAATATTCATAAAAAATCTAAACAAAACCAGCTATATAATCAACGTAAAATAAATATATTGAAGTATTAAAATTAAAAATAACACGAGATATAATCTATACTATAATAAAGCAGTAAAAAAAAATACTATGCGAAGATTTATGCGTTCGCCGAGTTATACTTAGTTTTTTTAAAGGATTACAAATATTATAGTTACAATATACGTATTATTTTAAACATTTACATTTATGTGCTGTGTGCTGGCTATATAACATTACTGTGTATTTTTTTAGTTAGCTTTACATAACGATATAATAATGAACGCCTACCAACCGCCAGCGCTGCAGAAATAATCAAATATATGCGAGTACATCGTACTACAAAAATATTCAATTTCAACCGTAATATGTATTATAAATAAGTCACAATAAGGCATTTTGTAACAAAATATAATTATTATTATTAAATACATAATTGTAGGGTTGCCGTTGCATTGACTGTTTCTTATAAATAAAAAAAGTGTCTGCTTGTGATCTCAAAATAACAATTAAATTTAAAGCACAATATTTTTGTAAAACATTGTTTTTATGTGAGAATGAATGTTGAAATGTTAAGATTGTGTCAGCGCACGTTATGTAAGTGTTCAGGAACGAACAACCAAATTCCTTGTTGCTTAGCAACGGTTGTAATTAACATGGCAGAATAAATTGCATTTCAAATTGAAAATTATTTTAATATTTTAGTATATATCAAAAATATTACAAATATGAGAAAAAAAGTAACCTAAGTCCATCCCAAGACCCTCAAGTATCTCTATATGTGCATTTTATCACAATTGGATTAGCAGTTTGACCATGATTGCTAGACAGACAGACAGATAGACAGAGTTACTATCGAATTCATGACACAAAAAAAATATATAGTGGTATAGGGCTATAAGAACTTTTCTCACTATTACATGCTATCATATTAATAAGTAAATCACATACCAGTACACTTATAATAAAATGTATCTAATTCAAGCTGGCCTTTGCAATCTGGACATGGCAATGGAACACCAAATGTCATTATATCAGCTAAAAGATCCAAAGACTGTAATAAAATAAGTACATTAAATATAATAGGAGCCATCTTGGTGCAGTGGCACAGGTGTGACTGTAAACGCGAAGATTGTGGGACCTACTCCGAGAAATTAATTACTTAATATTTTCAATTCATCACTCTGGTAAAAAGACAAAGCACGGCGCTAATATAAAGCATATTTTTTTTACACAAAATGCTTAAATATTTAAGATGCCACCATATGGTAATTGAAAAGTCTATGATAACTAAAAGTTCCACATATTTAGGATCCAATTCTTTTAGAATAATGTGTGACATATCAATTATTCTTAATTCTGCTGTGAAATATCATAGTAAAAAATGAAGTACCTCATCACAAATTCTTGCCCACCTATCTACCCAAGTGGAAAAAAAAACTAAAGAAATTTAATAATTATTTTTAACATTTACCTCATCACGGGTACCAGCATTTAATGCATTTTTATCAAGAATATCATTTATATCTTGTTTAGCCAATTCAGTGAGCGCACTCCTGTATTTGTGGAATGTTTTATTTTGCTTCTCTATTTTCTTTTCCAACTCCTTCTCAGCTTTAACTTCTTTCTCGTCTTTTGGTTCTAATTTCATTTTTTTTACCTCCACTTCATCTGGTTTTGATGCTCTAATATTATATTATTGATATTATAAATAAATTAAATTAGGGGAAACAAGCGTGCGAATGTAAACGCGGCACGTTATGCACTCGAGGAAATAAATTATTTTATATTTTCGTTTTGTTCGCTCTGGCAACGAGGCAAACTGCAGCTTTAATTGCTGCCACTCAACACGCAATGCCTACAGAATTCGGCGTAGAGTGGGGAACGAAAGTGACTTAAATGGGAATGAAGCATCTGAACACTAGGTTCCCAGGTTCTCTCTGCCTACCTTGCTATTTGCAGGATACAGCGTGAAAGTTGTAAAAAGTCAATTTAAAATAAACAAAACAAATAGTAAAAAGACGTCGTCGCGCAGATGCAGTTTCTGATTGTAATCTGTTGTTGTCTGAGTTCAATTCCCATTTGGAGGAATGAACTATTTTCATGCCCTCGGTCTGATTGCTTTAAAAAAAAAAGAATAAAATGAGGGGGATTGAACTTATGATGAATACAACATGAAGTTAAGAAAATCATAAAAAATATGCACTGATTTTTTTATCTAATTATCAACTTTCATAAATTTAGTCAAACAAAGTATATACATACATACATAGCTTCACGCTTAAAGTAATATAATATTAAAATATATATGTCTTACATACTTTACATTGTCTTTGACTATTGTCTGATCCTCCTTTTTAAGGCTCTTAAATCCTGGCAGATCTTCCCCACCAGCCAAGAATAAGTATTCATTTTTCTTTTCAGCAAAACAATTGACGTGGTGCCACTTGGGATGATCACCATACTTAGGATCAAACTCTACTTTAGATATTCTTACTTCTCCCTGAAAAATTAAATAGAAAAATATTTTTATTTCCTACAATAAATAAATCAATTTAATACAAGAAAAAACCAGTCAAGTATGAGTCGGGGTTTGTGAAATTTTCTGATCCCCTTCAATGGGAAGCACATCTTATAAAAGCTGACAAACTACGAGAGTCCTAGAGAGTATGGATTTCTTTTGTAAGAAATAAAACAATTACATGTCTGTAATAGTTTTTATTTGTATTAAATATAATCAGTAAGTTCTCTAATCTTGCCAAATGTCATAATTGTAGGATTACTGTCTAACCTAACCCTAAAAACTATACAGCTTTTGTCACATAGCAGCTTTGGAATCAGATATTTTTGTTGAAAAAAAAATATAAAATGTTCTTCAAAATGCATAACTTTTTAACCGACTCCTGTGAGGAGGAGGTTATCAGTTTGACTTTCGACTTTAGGTTTTGATTGTAAAAATAATAATATTAAAGATAAACTCTACAAATGTTAGTTTAATATTAAATTACCTTACAAATTTTAATATCACAGTGTTTACATGTAGCTCTGCTAGATTTAGAATATTCTATCGAATAATTTGAAAGTGCTGCCTTATCAGAATTTTCTCTTTTTGTACCTTTGCCTTTCTTGCCCTTTTCAGCTGGCATTACAATGCCAGATGAACCACCTGAAACATTTTTTTATGTTTATGCTGTATGCATATAGCATGGTAGGTAGAGGAGTTAAAAAAAACCATTCTCCAATTTTCGAGGCATATCATGGCGCAACTCCTTGCGTGCGAGGAAATAATTCATACCCCAGAACGTGAATGGAACCCACAGCAGTTGCGTTTACAGTCAGACATAGCACTGTACCACAATGATATCTTATATTTAATATTTATACTGTGAAGTATGAGTAACAAATATATATTGTTTTGCAATTTACTTTAATTATGAATAATAAACAGCTGTAGTTAGTTATAAATTAGAAAAATATATAGTGTCATAGTTGAAATCAGTATTGAATAAAATATATATTAAAATTGAGTGATTCACATTCAATAAACAACTATAGTGCATGCTCTAGTGCATCAAGTAGCTTTGCTACTCAACATGTAGGCAGAAAGCAGAGGAGAAAGTGTGATAAAACAGGTTATTTTTGTCTACCTTACTATATGCAGAATTAATATATTGCACATTGATAAAAAGACTGTCACTATTATATATGTCGGACAATTGTGTTTTTCATATAGTGATGTTATCTTTATGAGGTAGCATTTCTAACACAAAAACACAATATTTCAGTCTTCCTATCAATATGCGATATATGCATGAGGCTAATGACTACCTCACTTATTTATATTATAATATTTCATTAATAAATGTATCATCTTTTACTAATTATCCTTTTAATTTTTTTTAAAGACTTACCTAACTTGCTTTTAATTCTAGTTTGGTCATCATGTTTCAACTTATTAAAATTTGCTATTTCAGCAATACTTTGTGGGCATTTTTTCTTGAAAAAACAATCTTCATGGTGCCAATTAGGTTGTTTTCCATCATGGAATGCAGACTAAAAATTCAATTTTCATACAATTTATATTATTTTTCAAATGCCTCTTTTTCTTACTTCTGTCTTTAGTGAAATTGAGTGAAATGCTTATATGAAATGATTAATGTCTCAACATTCATACTTACAAACTTCAACTCATTAATTCATATCAATAACTTTTCATTAGGAGATAAAGAACTTTATACAGTCTCTTTCATATTTATTTTGTCTTAGATTAGATAAAAAATAATTACTTAGGCTAACTTCTATTTACTATATTTCAATGTAAGAATATAAGAACATTTATTTTGATATTAATTAATAAAATATCACATGTACTCAAAATTAATTCAACATTGATTTAACCACCAGCTATTTATTGTTTTTTTTTATGTTAAATATAATTATTTTCTTTTTATTGTTATCATATTATGGCTGCTAATAAAGCTTTAAGCAAAGTGAAATTTTATTATAGCTGGATTTTGTCTGTAGGTATAAAATTTAATGTGCAAATTCTTACTTACTTCGAAGAAAGTGGCATTTAATCTGTACTGTTATTCTTTAATAATGTGATTATTATTAAATATAATGTCGGGATATTAACTGGACGTAGAAAAAATAGAAAACTAAAGGGATAAAGGAACATAACTGTTGACAAATATATTTTTTATGTTGTACTAGGTATGATTTCTAATATAACAATGAAGTTCTAGAATTGCACCAACAAACTAGAAATATTAATCAAATATTATGATTAGTAAACATTTAATACGTATAATATGTCTGTTATACCTATACTTTTATAATAATTGTCACATTTTAAAACCTGAAAACTTACCTGTACCATTATAGCTACTCGTAATTCGCCCTGATCAATTTTGTTTTTACATGCCTTACATGATGCTCTACCAGATTTAGCATATTCTACTTGGTAAGGTAAATCAGTCATATTTATTACTATTAACAATTTTTAAGCTTGTCTCAACATGTACGGTTGAACACACGATTCAAAGTATTTCAAAGCTATGATTCAAAGCGGTAATTAATTAATAAATGTCAAGACCAGGGATGCCCGATGATGATCGATTTTCGATGTTATAATAAAATATTGATGCTTTAACATCGATGTTGCATTTAATAAAACATCGTAACATCGATGTCAGCAGGGACTCATAATCGATATTTTATCACGTACATGTGCTTTCAAACCCAACACGTGCGTGGGTTCCGTACCTTTTAAGGTAAAAAAAGAACCCTTATAAAATCACTCTGTTGTCCGTCCGTCAGTCTGTATGTCAAGAGCCTTTATCTGAAAAACGTTGGGAGATATCGAGTTGAAACTCAAACCATATACTCAGATCTACGGTCGCATGATTTCCTGAAAGAAATATGGCCCCTTATATTTCAACACTATAAATGGAATCAAAATTAATAAAATACTTTCGAATGACCTAGAATTATAAAATTTGACAGATAGCATATAAAATAATAATCTTAAAAGCGGGGCAAGATTTGGTATTATAACTGCTAGCTCAAGTGAGGTATCAGATGAATAGGGTCTGGCTAAGCTAACTATGAGACTTACGATCATTGTACGGAACCCTCTGTGGGCTAGCCCGATTTTTATTTATTTTGCTTGTCCGGTTTTTTAATTATTGATGACGATATGTGCAAAACAAATATCAATGTTGGCTGACATCGATATTGGCTAACATCGATATTTTTCTTTCGATTTTTATCGAACATCGATATCAACATCGATTTTTTTTT
>DWLH01001975.1:0-11614 GCA_018249795.1 Heliconius telesiphe telesiphe | reverse complement strand
AAGGTTTCAATTACAATTTGTAACTAATACATAGTTTATTGGTTATGTAAGATTAAATATAAATAAAAGTTGTGGAATATTATCAATGTATATAACAAAATTAGAACTGATGACTGTATCTGTGTATCTGTGTATGGAAGATTACTGGAGATATTTATCAATATAATAGAACCCAAAACAATTTTTTATTTTTATTTTGTCACTGTGTGTTTGTTCACGCTAATCTAAGAATCGGCATAACTGATTTATGTATGTTTTTTTTAATATGTAGTGTTTGTTTTATTGCAATCAGTTCATAAATGAAAAAGTTATATTAATTTAAAGCATTTGATTCGACAAAATTGCAAAAAAAAAATTTTTTTTATTGAATTGGCTGAAGTTTAATTATAAGAACACGGAAGTAATTCATATTAGTATATAAATAATTGTGTAGTTCTAGCGGGCGAAGCCGCCAGCGGGTTTTTAAAGTTAACATAAATAAATTGTGACAAGTGTATTTTTCGAGTAAGAATTTCGATGTAGCTTGATAATGGCTATGTGTATAGCTTAGTTAGTTAGGACTCTTGAACGGATTCCGAGGGTTGCGGGTTCGAATCCAGCCACATTAATTTTTTGGTATTTACATAATTAATATTATATGATTGAAACTTTTTACGATCATGGATAAGGACTGTAAATGCATGCATGATCGTGGGCTCAAACATTTTGTGCCAAAATTAATTATTTTTATGTTTACTCTTTGGCAATGCTAAACATAGCCTTAACTTTCGCCAGTCCGCTGAATACTTTTGAATTTGAGCGGAAAGTGTTTAATGAAGACAAGACCCACCTTACTATGTGAGGGTTAAAAGGTAAATCTTAAAAAAATTTGGAAAATTTAGCTAACGTTAAATTGTTTTATACTTAAAATCTTATTAAAACATAATAATAAATTATATATTTTATTACAGCACAACCCACTGCAGTTCAACAGCAGTATGCAGCCTACTACCACCAATACATGGCCCAGCAAGCTCAGCAAATAGTCCAACAAGTGAAGCCAGTTCAGCCTGTCAAGACTACAATCACACCTTCAAAGTCAACTGGACTCAGTCTTATGAAGAATTATAACACCGATAGTGATAGTGATGATTCCGGTGTGTTTGCTGCTTTTTTTATTTAATTTGTTTTTTTTTTAACATTTTATATTTTTTGCGTTTTTGATTTTTTTACCTTTTTTTCTTTAATTACTATGAACATAAAATAGTTTCTAATTAATACTTAAAACAAGATTATATTGACCTTACTTAAAAATTGAGAATATAGAATCAGGTGTGGAATTTAATGCCATATCTTATTTATCTCTGATATGTAAAAATATAATTTTATAAATAAAAGCATTTTCCCAAGTATTCCCTTTTTTAAAATTTGTTCCACTTAAAGCCATATGTATAGTATTAATAATTCATATTTTTTTCTGAACAGACTTCGATGACTCCTCGTCATCAGATAGCAAAGATAAAGTTGTAATCGTCACTCCACCTGATGACGTCAGAATAGTGATCGACAAAATGGCGGCGTACGTTGCACGAAATGGCGACGAGTTCGAAGAGATTGTGCGCACTAAAAATGATCCAAGATTCACATTTTTGGAGCCTAATAATATGTATCATACGTTTTATAAGAAATTAATGCAAGAGAAACGTGGTATGGATGTCAATGGAAAAGATAAAAAGGCCAATAAACATGATAAAGGTATTTTTGTATATCGTTTTTACTTTCATGAATACTGATATTTAATGGAATAGAAATAAACGGATTTATCATATATCATTTTATATTGTATGAAATATTATAAATATTTAACGAAAATATACGTTTTATGATTTTTTCTATGTTGAATTTTAAAGTCAGAACCATCATTATTTAAATTAGCCACTTGTTTGTTTCTCTTCAATGGTGTTTTATATATATTATAAAAGAAACATTTTAATAATATTTGGATATAACTAACAAACTTTTTTTTTCAGTACCAGTGTCATTCTCAATAAAGAAGCTAAAGGAACCAGATCCCATTTTGCCTAAACCGGCACTGCCCTACGAATCTAGTTCGGAAGGCGAAGACGAAAATAAGGAGGAGAAACAAGAGGAAGCACCAAAAGAAATACCCAAATCTAACATTCCACAAGTATACAGTAATAATATTCCACCCATTGTGGTATATAAAATGGAGGCTACGCAAGCAAACAATCTGCCCATAGTAAAAACAATAGAAGCTCCCAAAGTAAATAATGTACCGAAACCACTAGTTATAAATGAAATTAAAGAAATTAATAAAGAAATCCAAATAAAAGAGAGACCTAAAATCGAAGATAAACCACAAGTAGTTGAAAAAATACTAGTAGTAGAAAAAGCAGTACAACCAATAGTAGAAGTTAAAAAAGATAAAACTCCTGAAAAGAAGGAAAGAGAAAGAAGTAGAGAAAGAGATCGAAGAAGTCCGAGTAGAGATAAACGGAAACATCGGGAACGGAAAAAGAGTTCCAGATCTGAACGTAAAGAACGGACAGTCAGAACAGAGAGGCATAGCGTTGAACGGGAACGCGACAGAAAAAGACACAAGGAAAGTGAGAGAGATAGAAAACGAAAGTATAAAGATGATTTGGAAACGGAAATTATATCGTTGGAGGATAATTCAGCTGAAATGATTGATTTGACTGGCGATCAGTCAGATTCAAAAGGTATAGAGTATTTTTGTTTTAAAAATAATATTTACAAACTGATTTTGTACTCAGCAATTTCGTCATTGTTGCACCTAACGAACTATGTAATGATATCGAGCTATGTAATATGTTTGTGTATTAAATTATATGTTTTTGTTTATTAAGTTGAAGGAGAAACAGAAACGGACAGAGTGAAACAACAAGAGAGAAGAAAGAGAGCGGCGGAGTTTCTGAAGAAAGTGGGTGTTGATCCCGCTGCCGCCGCCCTACCCACCACTTCGCTTGCCAGTGCTATGGTATTTCAATAAAAATATTTTTGTAGAGTGTAAAAAAAATGTATCGTAGATTTAGATCTCTTAATTGTCGCTCTGACCACTAATCTTTATAAAGGTACGTCGATATTGAATAAAAATCACCACGCTGTATCCCGCACACAGCAGGGTAGGCAGAGGGAACCTAGTTCTAGACACCGTCCATTGTCCATTTTCCGCCAAATTTTGGAGGCATTTCGTACTGAGTGGCAGAACTCAACGCCACGCTTCGCCTCGACACCACCACAGCCTATGGCGTTTACAGTTGTACGCTTGTGCATTTGCACATGCGTGGCCTCAATTGTGTTTTTAGCTCTATGAGATGGGTAATGGTTTAGTGGTCATAGCGCTTGGACGGTCGGTCGACCAAGACTAAGACGCGCAGGTTCAAATCCCGTTACGCTTAATTTTTTATACGTTTCCAAATTTACAGTGTAAAAAATATTTATAAAATAATGTTTTCTTAATAGGTCGACACATTAGAGTCAATTCGCAAAAAGAAAAGTGAAGAAGAAAAAAGAAGGAGACGCGAGAAGCGTCGGCGGCGCGAGCGAGATAGAAGAGGTGATCATTTAACTGTATTACTCAAATATAATAATAACCTTGACTGTTGAGGCGTTTGACTGTAAGCGCGACGGTTGTGGACTCGATTCCGTTTCCGGGGAAAGAAAGATATTTTCATTTCCTTGATCTAATACCAAAAATAAAGTGCTGCGTTTGAGTTTCGCCGCATTAAAACGCAGTATTTCGAAAATTCGGCTTTGATCTGTAACTGAAGAGTTTTGATGAAACTTTTAAACATGGTCATCACCATAGGGGGAAGTGTGTTGGAATTCTGTTAATATTGGCATTATATTTTAATCTATTATTTATATAATTATTTTTCCGCAGATGATGACGAATCCGACAGAATGAGAAAAGGAAAACGGAAGAAAAACAGGTCAGTATTTTTTGTACTCTTAACAGTTAACAGTCTTAACCTACTCACTGTTTCTATTATATAAAAAGTGTTGCCTGAGTGTTTTTTATTCCTAGCTGAAAAATGGCATTGTATTAAATACAAGATTATATGGTATTAAAAAGTATTGACATACAAGCTATAACACAAAAAATCCACGTAATTTTTTGACTTGATAACGTCTCGTAACTGCTGCTGCTGCGGCAGCACAACCAGAAAGCAACGAATCATTGTCACGTTCCGCCTGAACCGAGAGTGTAAGCGAGAGCACAGAATGGGTGATAGAGAAGGACAATCAGCTTGTGACGCATCTGTCCATTGAGTTACTAGTAATTAATATGTATAATTTAAGTAAAAAAAGTTATCGAGAAAATTGTAATTTTCAGTTTGTATTATACAAAATAATAATAATTCAGTGATCAGTTTCACGATGTATCCCGCATACAGCAGGGTAGTCAGAGGTAATGTAGTGATAATAGTTAAATAAATTCAATTAATAAAATTATGCAACTTTTCATTGAGGTTTTCGTATGTGTAAAAGTCATCACGTAAAATTTTCATCCGTATATCGACTTTACAGGCAATCAGTTTTTTATCATTACAGCGAGCTAAATAAGCGAAGCGAGCAAGGGCCTGCAAATGATAAATTTAATTTTTAAAAGTTCTGAGAATTTGTCTTTGTAGTTGCAATAGTCTCTTGTCTTAGCTTTTCCAATAAAAAGAGAGGGTTTAGTATTAACATTTTTTATTTTCAAAATTTCCACATTCGGCGGAGAATACAGACACAATATAGTGCTAAAGCAACTCTACTGTATACTTCGATGCACAGTTTCTCTTTAATTTTTTTGATAAAATATAGTGTCTAGGCCGACGCTAAATACCCGCGCCCGACAAACGCGGTTCCGTGGAAATTCCGGGATAAAAATAACCTATATATTGCCCGACAACCTCAACTATATTTTAGATAAAGTCCCAACAACCGGTTCCAGAAATTAGCGCGGACAAACATGTAGACAGCAGAGATTTAGTATCGTGAAATTAACTATAGTTCTGTAAGAAAACATTCTTATTTTGAAATGAGACTCCAATTTATTTTAAATGTATAGATAAAACGTGAATTTAAGGAAAAATAATTAATAAAAAAACTTTATTTTCAGATCATCAGATGAAGATAATGCAGACTATGATGGGTATGTACTACCTAATTCACGTTGAGGCCGTCGTGGCAAGGGGCACAAGCGTGTGACTGTAACGCGATGGTTGTGGGTTCGATTCCCACTTGGGATAATGGAAGTTGTAGTGCTTATTAATATTTATTTTTTTCGGTCTGGTACCAAGGTTTTGCCGCCGGCATTGAGTTCCACCACTATAAACAATGCATCTAAAATTCGGCGGAAAATGAGGTACGGGGTGTACGTAGTCTTAACACTACATTCCCTCTGCCTACCCTGCTATTTACGAGATAAAGCGTGAATTGTGTAAAAAATATATATCTTTATATTATATATTCATAGTGATATTTTTATTTAATCAGCTTCACGCTGTATCCCGCACACAGCAGGGTAGGCAGAGGGAACCTAGTGTTAAGTCACTTCGTTCCCCACTTTCTGCCGAATTCTGGAGGCATTGCGTGTAGAGAGGCAGAACTCAACCCCGCGCTTTGCCTCGACACCAGAGCGAAGAAATGGAAATATAAATTTAAGTAAATATTTCATCTCCTCGAGTGGGGATCGAACCCACAACCAGTCGATTTACAGTCACACTTTGAGGCCCTGCGCCACGACTGGCCTCAATAGTGATATATGTGAAGATAATCTTATAGATTAAATCTGCTTCACACTGTATCCCGCATACAGTGACACCAGAGCGAAGAAATGAAATTATAAATTTAAATAAATATTTAACTTCCTCTTCCTTCCTTCCTCAATAGAATCGAACCCACAACTAGTCGCGCTTATATAGTCACACGCGCCCCCTACGCCACTACTTATAGATAATCCCTTTAATCTCGCGGTGTGGTCGTCAAAAGGGTTTATGAATGACTGACTAAAACCCCAATTGAAGTGTTTCTACAATATTATCATAATACTTAAAGATAATGGAGTTTTTTTTATTTACATTTTCAATTTTTTTTTTGGCCAAATTTATCAACATCCTATCGTAAGAATACTAAAAATAGTTCAATAATTAACATTAAACATTACAATCATCTGTTCGTTCTACATAAAGAATATTATAGTTATAAAATGAAAATCTTATAATATCATATTATTACAGTTCCAAGAAAAAGAAACGAAAGAAGGACAAAAAGCACACATCGAAAGGCAAAAAGAAGAGGCGACAAGAAGAATCTGAAGAGGAAAATAATATTCAAACACTAAATATCGATCTTACAAATACACTAAAAGAACTAAGGTCACATTCACCTACAAAAGAACTGGTGCTGCAAACTATTGATAACACGCCAAGTAGTGATAAGAAGAAGAAAAAGAAGGATAGAGAGTACAGTGAAGGAGAGTGGTCCAGCGATAGTGATGAAGATTCAATCACTAGTGAAAATGACTGATATTATCATTTTTTTAATTCGTTTTCAAATATCTTTCGTTTATAGCATGATAGGTGCCTAGTGTTATATCACTCTACTTCTATTGCACTAGGTCAAGTATTTTTAAGACATTTTCCTCAGTTATCGAGACCAATTTTTCTAGAAATCAAATCCATAGCCGTTGCGCTTAGAATAGAACGTGATTCTGAGGGTACAACAAACAGTACTATCAATGTTAGTTATGCTTTAAAAAAAGTTTAATTTAGACTAGTTAAGTTAAATAAATTAAAATATATATTATGTTTATGTGTTCTGAACATTTGTGAACATTATTATATATAGGACATATAAAATATATTATTCTAAATGGAGGAAAAATTAAGAACAGATTGTTTTATCACTATGATTTTACTATGGACAGTGTATGAAACGTGTAGATATTTTTAAATACAGTTTTATAATTTTAACAATTATAGGGCTATATATATTACTAATGAAATTCATAAACACTTATAGCCCAAGAACCCAGGGTCGCCAGACCTACGTCACTTGAGCAAAGCTGAAGCTTTGAGGACTCTTATGCCGGCCAAACACGCTACGGTTTACCGGAGCAGTCTGCCTGTGCAGATATGCCTGCGCAGTTACAACGGTGTGTGTGTGGGACTAGAACTGTGCAGTTTTTTGGAACCGTGCTGGCGTGCCGTGTGCGGTGCAGTATCGATAATTAATTCTTTCCAAGGACACCGTACGGTGCACCTGTGCGCGTGTGGGTACTCCGATCGTACTACAATTTCATACATATGACTATTTTTTTTTGTCTTATAAGAGTATTCATTGCTAGTAATTATGAGATAGTTTTCAAAATCTTCCTTACCTGTGTGTACATTAAGTTGGAGCTACCTCTGAAACGGCACCACTTTCAAGTTAGTAAGTACTCATACAGTCTTAACTACGTATTAGACTATTAATCCTCAAAATTTCAGCCTTGCTAATATGACGTAGGTCTGAGCGCACTGGGATCTCAGTGTATTCGTAGAATATTGTTATTTTTTTATTATTAAGAATAGAAAGTATTTTCATTTTGTAAAACCATAATTATCTCAAAATACACTGAATAAATAATGTTATTTGGTATTATGTAAATAATAAAATATTAATTTTAGCTCAGTTGTAAAATAAACTTGAAATACAAAACCTGGTAGTATTGACACTAACTCTGTAACTATAATAAAACAACTAACTATAATAGACAAAACCTTATATAATGATCAGTTATAGTGACAAGTCGTGGCGCAGTGGCACAGGATGTGACTAAAACCGACTGGTTGTGGGTTCGATCCCCACTCGAGGAGATGAAATATTTACTTAAATTTATATTTCCATTTCTTTGCTCTGGTGTCGAGGCAAAGCGCGGCGTTGAATTCTGCCACTCAACACGCAATGCCTCCAAAATACGGCAGAAAGTGGGGAACGGAGTGTCTTAACACTAGGCACACATATATATATATATATATATATATATATATATATATATATATATATATATAATATTCCTTTTAATGGAGTAACGCAATTGTCTTTACAAAAATATATTTGTAAATAAGTAATAACACGGATATATTGTATGTATATAGTAAATGAAAACGGATTTAGAAACGAATTACAGACCATATTTTGAATGTAATTTTAATTTAAAGTAGCTGATATTAAAAAAGCATTTAAATATTATATATGTGTAAGAAAAATAAAATAAACATCTGGTAGTATATTTCATTCTCTTTAATTTTAAAATGGTAATAAAGGTTAAAATAGTAATAATTACAATAATAGTTTTGACGAAATATTTTTTTGTAGACGTGACGTAGAAACAATATTATTGCTATATAGCAGGGTGTTAAAACACTCCCTTTTCCACTTTCCACCGAATTTTCGAGTCAATACATCGAGTGGAACTCAACGCCGCTCTTGCCTTATTACCAGAGGGAAGAAATGAAGATGTTAATTGAAGATTAACATTAAAAATTAATTTTATAATTCTTTTTCCCTAACTGGGAACCGAACCCACAACCGTCGTGGTTACAGTCACACTCTTCTGCCCTGCGCCTCGACGGCCTCCAGGTGTTTAAAATATTTTTTTTGCAATTTTTTTTATTACCTTGATGAGTTTAGAGAATAAAGTAAATAAAACACCATTAGTATATACTGTAAATCGCAATAACAACAATAGTTTATACTGTAAATCGCAATATTTATAGTTATAGCTTAAGATCCCAGACCTACGTTATTTTAGTAACGCTGACATTTTGAAGATTTTTAGTCTAATATGTAGTTAAGAGGATATGCGTACTTACTAATTTGAAAATGGGGTCCTTTCAGAGGTAGCGCCAACTAAATACATAAACTCCACGCTCACCTACGTTAAAGTAGAAATGCTCTAATTTACATATATTTTTAGGAATAATGTAAAAAAATATATATTTCTACTACTACTACCAGACCCTTTACGTGGGCCTTTACCAGGGTCAGACGTCTTAAGCTTTGTATAAAACTGAGGCAAACTTCTTTATACTAGCAAGCCCAAATTTTACATATTTTATGTACGTTACTATTTCTTTTCGTATCGTACTCATAATTCTCAGAACGCAGAGTGCTGGAGTGCTTCATTTGAGCACTGTTCCAGACACTTCCAATATAATTATGGAAATTTTATTGCGACTGGAAGGATGATTGGCACATCGGATTGGTCTGGGTGCTATAAGGGCTCTTGAAATAGTATACTTAATAATATATGTAAAATTTAGATCTGTTAGTATAACGTGGTTTGCCTCAATTGCAACTAAACCGTCTGGTAATAATAAATATATATATTTTTATATTATTCTTAAAAATATATTTGAATATGAGCGTTTCGAGTTTAATATAGGTGAGCGTGAATTTTATGTACGTTTAGTTAGCGGTATCTCTGAAAGGGCCCCAGTTTTAAATTAGTACGCATACCGTCTTAACTATTGTGAAACTAATAATGCTCAAAATTTCAGCTTTGCTAAAATAGCATAGGTGTGGGGGCCCTGGGATCTCTGTCTATTATCGTCTATTGTATACTTTTGTAGATATAAATAAATATAATTTTATAAAAGAAGCTGTTTTTTAATATATATACCCTGTATACCCAACTATATCTAAAGAAATTGTTAGATATAATCTAAGACTTTCACTAACTTCGACTTGCAATTATCAAAAAAAAATTATTAATGCAACAAAAAAAAACCCAACGATATTCACACGTGAATTTACTTTTTAAAATAGGTCAAGAAGTCACCCATCTGTTCAGTTTCACGCTGTATACCGTATATTGCAGGGTAGGCAGAGGGAACGTAGTGCTAAGACACTCCGTACCTCACTTTCCTCTTAATTGGCATTGCCTGTTGAGTACAGGAACAATACTTCGCTTTGTCTTGTTACCAGAGAAAGGAAACGAAAATATTAAATAATTAATAACACCGAGTGGGCATCGAACCCACAACCGTCGCGCTTAGTGCGCCATGACGACCTCTTATTTTATTCTTTCGCCATACGCCATTATTATTTTACTTAATATACTTATTTGATTCATTTAATGTATTTCTAAAGCGATAAAAAATAAAAATATTCTTGCTAAACGTCTTTTGTTTTTTCATACTACATACTTGAAAGAAAAATAAGATTTTTTTTAGTTCTTTGAAGGGAATAGGTATAATAAATGTGCCTTACTATATTTTTTATCTAAAATTCGTTTAAAATATGACAAATATGACTTGTTAAATATTTATATTAAAAAAATGTTTTATTACACATAAATATGTAAGCATAATTAATGTTTTCAGATAAAAAAAAAAACAATGTTTTTATATTTATATCGAAGTCGTAAAATGGGTTATCGAAGTTAAAATATAAATATTTAGGAAAGATTTTGTTAATTCGTTATAATTTGTATGTAGTGTATGTACACACTATACCCCGCATGTAGCAGAGTGGGGACCTAGTGTTAAAACACTCTGCTCCCCGCTATCCGCCGATTTCCGGAGGCATTCCGTGTTGAGTGTCGGAACTCAACGCCGCGCTTTTGCCTCGACACCAGAGCGAGACCCACAAACCCACCCACAACTCGTTACGTTTATAGTCACACGCATACAGAGTGTTTTTGTCAGCGCCACTTTAAATGAAACCACAGTTTTAACTACTCTATAAAAGCCTAATACAATTTTTTTTTCTATTAATGTGATTCTTCCAAACAAAATAAATAATAAAATGGTAAAAGGAGCGCTGACGCTTCCATCCTCTGTATATTATTATTATTTTTTATTATATACACTTGTTCTGGACTTTGATTTAATTGAGATTTTAGTTAAAATGTACATAACTATTATGTCATTGATTATAATTATATTGTTACAGCACAAGCTCAATACGCAGCAATTTGTTTTATTGTTACTAGCGACCGCGATAATCTAAAGTACTTTGGTGTTTTAATAACATTATAATTTTAAAAACAATATACAAACATTGAAAACTAAAATTTCTGCAGAAAAAAAATCAGCTTCACGCTGTATCCCGCACACAGCAGGGCAGGCAGAGGCACTCCGTTTCCCACTATCCACCAAATTTTTCGAGGCATTTTTTTTCGTGTTTCATTTCATTGCGGTTGAGTGGCGAAACTCAACGCCGGGCTTTTAGAAATGAAATTATTAAGCAATAATAATTCATTCCATCGAACCGACAACCGTCGCATTTCTAACTGATAATAAAATTATTTTATGGCAATACTGTCGAACCACCTACTTTATGTTAATATAAATTATTTTTTTTAAACAGATTTAAATAAAACATGCTCTATATGTTGAGGAAAATTTGCCTTAATATAATAGTAGTAGTAATAGAAAACTGTATTTAAATCGGTTTAGCCAAACAATTTAAAGATTCATAGTTTTGAATTAAAAAATTAGCTTCACGCTGTATCCCGCACACAGCAGGGTAGGCAGAGGGAACCTAGTGTTAAGACACTCCGTTCCCCACTTTCTGCCGAATTTTGGAGGCATTGCGTGTTGAGTGGCAGAACTCA
>DWLH01001974.1:0-11618 GCA_018249795.1 Heliconius telesiphe telesiphe | reverse complement strand
AGAGGGCAGACATGTAATCGGACGGACTACGGAGTATTAGTAATAGCATCCCGTTTTACCTTTTGGTTACGGAACTCTAAAAAGTAAAATCTTAATATTGAGGTACATGGCAGTTCTCCAAAACGCACAAATTTAAATTTCCTTGTGCTTACTCATTAATAGTAAATTATTTTAAAAAGATGAATATCATATTAAATACTTAACTAAATAATAAACAAATCGTCTAGACAAGTTTAATGATTTAGTGTATACAAAAATATATTTTAAGAAAAAACCTTAAAAAAATTGAATATTTTACGTGGACATTTGGTGTGGTGTGGTGTGTTCTTAGCTAATTTCTTTTCAAAAATATTCGTAATTAAACTATATTAATTTGTTTTGCTATTTTTAATGAAATAACTACATACTTAAAGCTTTTACGTGCTTATAATTTAGGTGTAGCTACACAAAAATCGATAGTAAAAAAAGTTTATAAAAATAGAGTCATTGATCGAGCGAGCTTTTGTTTTAATGATTGCCAAAAAAATACGTTATCTAACGTACTGTTAATTTTGCGTTATAATAATGTTAGCATGCAGAGCTTTAATTTCCGACTGCCGCCACGGAAGCTTTAACAATTTAGAAATAAGTCTTAAATTGGATTCTCCTAATTTTAGTACATCAATCGTCATTGATATCTTTATTTACTACTTTTAGATTAAAAATGTTTCAGCAATCGTTAATATATACTTATATTGACATTTTGAACAAAATCAGTAACCAACACATTTCATATACTTGTTCTTGCTATATCACTTCCATGGCATTCAGTTTCAGTGTAATGGAAACGTTATAAATATTATTACTGTTTTTCGCATATAGAACAGTACAAGAATAAGCTACTTCAACTTAAATTATAGATTTAGAGTTAATAAATATATCTAAAATTTTACGATTTCTGTTAATATTCTTTAGTTGTTTTTATTTATTTTTTTTCATTATTCTTCATTTTTTATATCTCACTTTATCCCTAGCGGGGTAGTCAGAGAGAACGGAGCGCCAACAGCCCTACTCTCTGTATGTTTTACTTTATCCACTGTTACCACTCGTCAATCTCTTTATAAATGCCATGCGGGGGCTTCTTATGTTTTTTCGTGACCTTCCTCCTGTATATATCTTTTCCGCAGAGCGAGGGTTTGTGATTTATAAGATCCAATATTATGGTTAGGTTTATAAGCTCTTTACCCAGACGCAGCTGACTTCGATGCATGTCCATTCTTGACATCGGAGATTCCCCCAATACCGATGCTTCCCCTTTTTTGAACAATGTATGTTAAATCTCAGTTACTATCTAGTTTTTATAGGTCTACACACTGCAGAGGAAAATTACGTTTCATTGGTCTTAAGAATTGGATTTACTTTCTTGTTAGACTTAAATATAGTTTTAATGGAAGCTTTTATCTTAAAATGTTGCCATTCTGTCTGTTTCAAAAGTTGTTTTACATATGGTAGAAGTCCCGGTTGTCTTGCTACTGAGGTTCTTCTGATAACGCTGGAAAGGAGTAGGCATCTTGTTCTGATGAAAGGCATTCTTCACCTATCAAAGCTCGTCCCCTAGGTGTTCAGCGTCGCAGAGTTGGTAGGCTCTTTGAAACAAAGATTTGCCAATGGTAGAAAAATGTGGGTAAGATTCACTATTGAAGAATGTGAGTATAGTTTCTTTTGTTACCACACCAAAAATAGATATAGTCATCAAAGGGAAGACAAATTATACCTAAATAATGATAAATATGGAATATTTAAGACACTGATAATTACATCAGAGGCCAGTCGTGGCGCAGGGGCGCAAAGTGTGACTGTAAACGCGAAGGCTTGTGTGTTCGATTCCCACTCGAGCCAATGGCATATTTATTTAAGTTTATTTATTCTTTTTCTTCACTCTGGTGTCAAGGTAAGAGCGCGGCGTTGAATTTCGCCACTTAACACGCAATGTCTCCAGAATTCGGCGGAAAATGGGTAACGGAGTGTCTAAGCACATGTTCCCTGTGCCTTAGCTGCTATGTCCCGCACACAGCATGAAGCTGATTTAATTACAAATAATATTCATGTTATTTGAAATTTTGTAATATAAATAGGATTAGTAGTAGGGTAGAGTGACCACTGTGTTTAGATAGTGGAACATATTTTTAGTAAGTATTTTTTATAACTAAACTAGACTATGACTATATCATAATATATAATATGTATTTCTAATTACTTATCACATGAATAATAACCTAGCGGCGCTCCTGGCATGATTGATAACCGTATTAATCTCAAGCTCAATCGTTTCATATACATTGCATACATATGTATATGTATATATTCTGTAGGTTCCTTGATGATTACGTATTTAATTATATAATAGAAATATGTAAGATTTGTTTGTCCATTGATTCTTTCCGGACGAAAATTTCATTTAATATATAATTACGCCAATAACCAGAGCTATCAATTGATCTCTCAAAAAGCAATTGCTACTGACTATTTATCGGCTTTGAGACAAGAGTCTGTTTTACTTAATTTTAATTCAGTGCTTTTTCAACTTTCCGCACACAGTATGGTGGGAACCTAGTGTTAAGATACTCTGTTTTCAGAATTCCGCGGAACATGGGCCGCGTAATTCTGGAAACATTGCGTGTTGAGTGGCGAAACTTAACGCCGCGCTTTGCAACACCGAAACGAAGATATTAAAATAGCCCCTGCGCCATAACTGGATATTTTTAGTACTTTGCAGTGATTTTTCTATATTACCAAGAGTAGCCAAGTCATTATGGTTTCGCCACCTTTGGCTCAAATCAATCCAAAACCATCATCGATCGTTTCCTTTGGTATGGCTACTTAACTATTCATAATTAAATGTAAGGTATTGCACAATAACTAATATTTTTTAAAACGAACAATTATTAACATACAATGTAAATGTATTAAATTAAATTGCTTAGCATGTTAAGTTATTGTATTGTAGTGTATAAATACTAAATTTTATATAATAAATGAGTTGTACTTTACTTTATTAACAGAGCGTCTTAAAATTAAGGTGTATCAGTGTCCCGTTAAGATCTTGCGGAAATGTATAAAAACAAAAAATAAAGAAAGAAAAGGCAATTTAAGATATAAATATTTTATATTCCACATTTATCGTAACAATAAATTCACAATAAAGCGATATATCCTTTCAACAAAAGTTACTCTTTGTAACTTTTGTTGAAAGGATATCGCCGATTTACAGTTTTACTACCTTTCCAGTCCTAGGTGTAATTTAGCTGAAACAATAAAAGGTAAAACGAAAATATTGAACAAAATAGTTTTTCTTTGCGTGTATGACTATCTTGTAAAGTATATAAGATAAACACATACTATATTGTCGTAAATAAACAAACTGAAAAATATTTTACTTACATTTACATATTCTTATATAATATATCAAAATATTTTTACTTCTAATAGTGTATTTTTTCACGCTTCGCCCTTTATACAGCAGGGTAGCAGAAGGAATAGTAAGTGTAAAGACACTTCGTTTTCAAGTTCCCGTTCAATTTTGTAGGCATTGCGTGTTGAGTAGTAATATTAACTTGTTGTCTTGTTACCAGAACTAGGAAATAAAAATAATTTATTCCTCTGAGTGGGAATCGAAGATGTGTTCGATTGCTTTGCGATCACAGTCAGACATTGTGCCGCTGCGCCCCGATGGCTTTAAAAAAAACTTTATTATAAAATATACAAAAGGTAAACTAAAAAATAAGATTCTATGATTTTGTTTAATAGAACTTTCAAAGGAATGCCCTGACATCGTGTTTATTAACAACACTGGCCGGAATAAAAAAAACCCATCAAAAACATAAATATAAAATGAGAGCCAAGTTCATTGATATGATATATATATGCTTTGGTTGTTGACTTCAGCGATTAAAGAAGTGAGATGTAAATGTGTGCCGAGTTCAATGATCAGTCCTGAAATTTATTTTTAACAATATAAAATATTTTATAACACCTTAAATATCCTACTTTCTTACAACTTAGGAGCTTGTTTTTATGGCTTGTATGCCTACCAAGAATTAATATAAAATTTGCTCTTTTACTTTTAGACGCTCTTGGAAAATACATTCATTTATATCGATGCTTTCGTAAATTCATTTGATTTATTATTACTTTATATTTTCATAGACATTATTTATATTATATTTTTATAATTATGTCTAATTGTAGTGACTGATTTTTTTTATCTACGTCGTCATTGGGCTCATCAAGTACATCTGTACTTTCCACAGTATATTAACTGCTCCCCAAAGAGTCGCCATTGATTTTTGTTTTTCAGATTTTTTTAAAAATTTTAATGTTCTTCTTATCTATATTTATCCAGTTCGTTATCCTGATATGCTTGCTTCAATAGAGCCCCGTAACAAGCATGCCATCCTATTATCTGTAGCTTGGTTAAAGTGTTGTTTGCCTAATACGTTCTTCTCCATACCTGGGTTTCGTCTTATTGGCAATGACTGCGTGGAGATTGTGTAGTGATCTGCCTATTTTCATATATTCCTTTTTCAATAATATGTCTGTCAACTCAACCACTACTACATGACACCACTGAACTGCTTTTTTAATTGCTTATCGAGTTTATTCTCTGCTATACAAAAACCTTTTAGGTGTCTTTTACATTCCCTCTGCTTCATTCGAGCGAAGCTCATTCACCCAAATATTAACTTTAATAAGTAAGCAACGCAGAGTAGGTAGAGGGAACCTAGAGCTACGACACTCTGATCCCCGTTTTTCGCTTAATTTTGGAGACATTGTATGTTCAGTGACGAAACTCAAAAACACAACACGACGTTGTGTTTTGCCTTGACACCAGAGCGAAGAAATTAATATATAAATTTAAATAAATATTTCCTTTCCTCGAGTAGGGATCGATTCCACAACCAGCCGCTTTTACAGTCACTTATGACCTCAACTAAAAATAATAATTTAATACCATAATAAATATGATTCCTTCGAAAGCACAGTATCAAAGATATTGGAGGAAGGTTATGAAAAAGCATGAGGATCCCCCGGAAGGTATGTATAAAAAAAATGATTACGAGGCGAAAGAGGTATGCAGAGGCCGTAGCGTTTGGTACTTCGTTCTCTCTAAGTATTCTTAGTTATAAGTACTATAACTGATATATTTAAGTTAAAAAATAAATAAAGACGGTAATCCATTCTTTGTATATTAACGTCAAGACATATGATGACCGGCTGTCTCAGGACATAAGTGAGAGTCGCTTTCAGCTTGGAATAGGTATTATTTCTTGTTTTTAAATATACTTGAAGATAATATCTTGTTTTAGATGTGTTACGTAACACTATTGAAGCTAGTCTACAAACAAAGAAAATATCTACTAATGCCTGACATTTAAATAGCAATCAAAGTTGACGTCTATTAAATACATAATATTTAATAGGCATCAACGTTGATTGCTATTCTTACATTACAGGCACTTTAAGTAAATGTTTCTAATAGAATCTATTTATTGAAAAATAATAAGAAAATGATAAAAATTACTAGTTTCGGATTGTTTCCTTTATTTAACTGGATGGACACCCAATTACTTAAATGGATGCCCAATTTCACCATTCTAGGTCGTCTAGAACTGGGTTAGAAATAAGGCCTAAAGGTCAGTCAATCCCTGATAAAATTGACGATTTTTGAACGTCATTGTCTAACTAACCGTTTGAGCTGTGTTTAAATATTTGAGCCAAATTTGACAGGTTTAGGTGGAATAGTTTTTGAGTTATGAAGAGGTAAAAAGTGGCTTCAAATGGTTCGTGTAAAATTACACACGTTGCTGCTTGCCAGTTCTGTTTTTAATGAACTTGGCTACGCACTACCGCGCGTAATAATCAACTGAGGCTAATTTCAGAAATAGTGTGTATTATACAGCAGTAATGTGAATTATACAGCATACAGTAATGTGAATTAGACAGCGGTAGTGCCGTGTCCGTGTTGCTCTGTTGTTTAATTCTATCATGTCGTGTTGTTTTAAATTGTTATAATGGTAGTAAAAATCACCCTTTGCGATTTTTAGTAGTGCCTATTGAATATGAAGGTCACACTCAAATGCTTAAAATATGATTTTCATTTGCCGGTACTTTTTGAAAGTTTTTTAAGTTTTAAAACGTATTTGTGGACGAATTAAGTTGTTTCATAATAATAAATATAAAATTACAGCAAAAATTAAGCCAGCAGAATTAAAACCGTTAATGAACTTAGGTATTTTAGTAAAAAAAATACACAATTTTAGTAAAATATATATTTCAACGGGCAATGGAACAATTATTGTGTAATATTGAAAGAACGTGTACCTTTTTAGATGATATAATTATAACGGGTCCTACTAAAACGAGATAAATGTGATTTTAATATTTCCTCAGTAGAATATTTAAGCTTTGTAATTGATAAAAACGTAATTTAAAACATTAAAGCAATACTCGATGCTCAGTGTCGAAAAACCGTCAGTGAGTTGAAATGTTTTCTTGGAATGGTAAACTATTATAGATATAGCGTGAATCTGGTTTTAATTTTTGTATCTATGAACCGATTAAAATAAAACATATACTAAATGTTAAAGAAAGTTGGCTAAAATACAAAGTACAAGTGCACTTAAATCGGTTAAGCTGTTTCTGATATTAGCGTGAACAAACGCACAGACAAACTGACCAATATCTCATTGTTATATACCCGTAATAACAATTTTAGAGACACCGGTGAGTTACGATTTTATTGTAAGTATCGATAAGTTGTTTTTTTTCTAACATTCAATTTAATATTCTTATGGGAATTACGAAAATGCAACTTAAGGTTTTAATAATTTTCACGTTAGAAATCTTAAGTACGCTGCAAACATGCATTATAGGTACCTATATTAAAACACAAACTTAATTCAGTGTATTGAGTAAATAGTGCAGTAGTTTAAGCGGACGCAGCCGCGAATATAATGGTTCTTGCTAATGGAGTTCGAGGAGTTGAGACGAGTCGTGGCGCAGGGACACAAGACTGTAAGCGGTCGTGTGTTCGATTCCGACTCAAGGGTATGAATTGTTTAATATTTTTATTTCCTCGCTCTTGTAACGAAGCAAACCGCGGCGTTGAGTCCCGCCATTCAACATATATCTATATCTCCAGAATTTGGCGAAAAGTAAGGAACGGAAGTATCATAATAGGAACTATACACACTTAACAATAGGTTCCCAGCTAAAAAAAGAATGGGGTTCGAATCCCCCAACCATCGCATTTACATTCAGACGTATTTTACTTCGCCGTGACGATATTATTATATTTTTAACAAAGAATAACCAACCGAAACAAAACGTAAAACATAACAATATTCATAATTGTAAAGTATTTTAACCATACACTTTAAAAATCGATCATTCTTTACTCGGGTAAATGAATTCGTTATTTCCTTGCTCTGGTAGGACTAACTATGTATATACATATACACATATACATACATACATGCTATAATAAAAGTGTAAAAAATGTCTGTCGGTTCGTCTGTGGCTATAATTGATTTCGACTTCCACATCTGATGCAGTATCGTAGTGGTCTAGCTAAACTAAACACACACAAAACTAATTAACTTAAATTTAAATTAACAATTTCTGAGATTATGATGTCAACTAAACAATATCTTAAGCTTTATCTTCTTCAGCTTCGCTGCTATACAAAAGAATAAGCTTTTAGGCAATTTTTATGAACAATAGAATATGTAGGTGTGCAGATTACTTTTTATCACCAATATTTTGTAAAATATTTACTGATAATAATTTTTTTATTAGTGGTCTAACTTTTCATCAAACTTTTGACCGATAGTGTACATATATATATAATAAGATTTAAAAGCTAATGATGTTTTTGAAAGGCCGCTCTACTACAAATTCATTTATACACAAGAATGGATTTGCAAGAATTATCATTATACTATTTTTTTTTATTTCTATACACAATACAAAGTGAGTTTCAGAGATGTGTAAAAAATCTAAGGCTAATCGTTGTTTTTTAATAGCTGGGTATAGTGAAATAAATGAAAATTATTTTTTCTATATATTTTATTATTAAGAGAAAACAAGGGACTAAGTAACCATTACAGAAAAACAAAATTTACTTCTTAAAGTAAATAAAAAACACTGATATTACGAAAATCAACAAAATTATGGAAGTACAAAATACAAATGAAAGATAACAATGAATCAATCAATCAACAATTATGAAATCAATAAGACTTCAATCAATAGTCGACGACGAGGTCGTGTTGAGGTGTTCGCAATGTTGCGAGCGCAGCGTCTCGCATCGAGCACAAAGAGATCGCAGCTTCTCGTCCAACTGCTCTTGCCCGCTGTCATGCAAATAGTGCCCCTTTTAGTACTGATAGTACACTGTGTACTAGTTGATGTTGAAACAATCTATGTGAAGATTGCTGTCTTTTGGAATTTATTAAATTCATGCATAATGTAAAACAATAAAATATTTTACATACCGAACTTTTGTTAGGCAAAGCAACAGCAATTTATTTTATAACCCAAAAAAAGACGTAAATACATCGTGGCGGAATTTATTGGGAAATCTTTACAATAAATTTCCATAGTAAATTTCGTTTTACGTTTTATTTTGAATATCTAAACGTCGGATGTCGCATTTGTATGAGATATTTTTTTATATAACAAGAAATTATTAAAAAAAGGGAATACTTCGTATTATATTTTATTGTTTATTCTTAACACTTACCAATATAACAATTCTTAACGCCGTCGTGGCGCAGCGGCACAGCTTCTCACCGTAGTAAACGCGATGGTTTTGGATTCGATTCATTTCCTCGCTATTGTAAAAAGACACAGCGTGGTATTGAGTTCCGCCACTGATCACGCAACGTCTCAAGTATTGGTAAATGCGGGAAAGGAGTGTTTTAGCACTACGTTGCTAGGCTGTCATAGAGTACAGCGTGAAGTTACAAATATACTTTATATGCATAGTTCTAGCCAATTATTTCTCTTGACACATATTTCTTTACTATCATACGAAAAACAATTAAAGATCGCAAACAGAAGAAGAAATAAAATAAACAAGAGTCAATTACACTATAGAGAGAATGTTTCCGGGCACATTGTTAACGAGGTCGCTTAGTTTGCACTTTAGATCTGAGACGTCTGTTTGTCGACTTTGCTGTTCGTTTTGCAATTCAACAATCATTTCCTTTACTACTTCCATCTCATTTTTCATTTCCTCTTCGTTCTAATGGCGACAACAATGTATATTTAAATGACAAAATACATACTCATATACAGGATATTACATATTAAGTACATAGTTTTCATTTACCTGCTCTGGTAACAAGGCCAAACGCTTGGCATCCTCCGTTCCACAACAAGCAATGCCTTAAGAATTCGGGGGAAAGTGTGGAACGGAAGTGTTCCCAGTTCTCAGGTTCCCTCTGCCTACCCGCGAAATACAGCGGAAAATAAAACAAAAAACATATTTTTCACATGTAAATGCATTAGGCACTGTGACTGTGTGCTTTGTGGAATAAACGAACGAAAGAATGAACTCGGAGATTATACATTTAACTTACAGATTTTTTAAAGATAATGTTAAAACACTCCGTTTTGCACACACCGCCCAATTATTGAGTCACTTTGTAACGAAACTAACTTTGTGTTCTTACCAGAGCGAGGAAATTAATCAATTTATTTCCTCAAGCGGAGTGTACCGCTGCATCACGACGGCGCCAATTTTACTTAGGTTTTGGTAAAATAAACCAGTTTATTTTCAGAATAATTTGAATTTCAAAAAAAAATCAGCTTCATGCTGTATCCCGCACACAGCAGGTTAGGTAGATTGAATATAATGTAAAATGAATAGAAATTTGTATTGATTAGTAGTTTAGAGTATAAAAGAATACAAGTAACAATGTGTGCAAAAAGACTGTTACTTAAGTGACTTAACTAAAACTTACATAAGATGCACGAGACCTACGAAAACGACTCGCCAATTCCCGAAGAGCATCTTCGTATTTACGTCTGAAAGAATCTGTATTCTATTAAATTTGTATTGAAATTGTAAAACATAAATGCTAGGTAATACCTATTTAAGATTGTTATCGTTTAATTACTGTAGAATATTGTTATAAAACGTTTCTCATACAAACAAATTATAAAAATGTTTGTAAGAATAATTCATTCCCACTAAGACGAAATTGAATCCACAACCGTCGCGTAGCCTATAAATGTATCTAATTGTCTAAGTATATAATTTTTACAATAGTTGATATTGGTAATTTTCAAACCTTAAGTATCAAAAAAAAAAAAAAAACAGTTTTACGCTGTATCGCGCAAACAGCAGTGTAGGCAGAGGGAACCTAGTGTTAAGACAATCCTTTCCCCACTTTCTGCCGAATTCTGGAGGTATTGCGTGTTGAGTGGCAGAACTCAACACCGCACTTTGCCTCGACACCAGAGCGAAGAAATGGAAATATGAATTTAAATAAATATTTCATCTCCTCGAGTGGGGATCAAACCCACAACCAGTCGGTTTTACAGTCACACTTTGTGCCCCTGCGCCACGACTCTGGCCTTAAGTATTATTTAAATCGTTTTAAAGAAAACGTACATTTCTAATTCCATTTCGTGTTCCTCCCTTTTCAGAGATACCTCTAATTCAAAGCGAGTCTCTCGAGCTCTCTCGAGAGCGGTTATTATATCTTCACATTGCCTTTTAAGTTGCATCCGCTTAGCTGTGAGCTTGACTATAACAATAACTACCTATTAGGTACATATAATACGTATGTATGTGACATTTTATAGTAGAGCTAGAATTGATTTATTTAAAGAATAAAAAACCACGTACGAGTTGAACTCTGGGGCTTACGTAACAATTTCATGATTGTATGTCAACGAAAAGGAAAAGGAAAACTAGGAAAAGTGAACGATTTATTATGGAATACTTATATAAATAGTCCATTTTTTAATTATTCTTTCTTGTACAAAAACATATGTTCTCACTTCTTCCCAAATATCCTAATAAATTTTAATATCGCGACGAATTTTGTTCAATATATGGAAATAAATTAAATAAAAAAATATTTTTCTGTTAAACGGTTTTATTACAATAACAATAATGTAGATAACGTACTAAAAGCTAAAAAATTATTTGGTAAGTCTTAGCTATCTAGTTGCGTATCTAGAGTTGATATATGATAGTTTCACGCGCCAACGATTTTATTATTTGTCTGATCAATACCCCAGATTAATGAGAATATTGGTGCGATCTGGTAGCTAGGACTTACCGAATTATTTTTTAGCTTTTAGTACATTACCTACATTATTGTTATTGTAATAAAACCGTTTAACAGAAAAATATTTTTTTATTTAATTTATTTTCAAGTTTTATGGTTTGTTGCTAGATGATACTTCAGAATGAGCTCTTTTCTATTAATCAAGTCCTTTCATTAGACACCTATATTGAGGTAGTTGTGTAAAATATGTAATCCGCCATTTTGTCGCGGTGGCCGTCTTGAATTTTATTTTTTTATAGTGAGCTCTATTCAACCAATAAAGCCCTTTCATTT